>JAEIJG010000014.1:0-97494 GCA_037289395.1 Beauveria scarabaeidicola | reverse complement strand
GGGTACATGGAAGGCGCCACATCTTGGCGACTATTATATTAATTACTATTACTATGACGAATCATTCCTCGTTCGCAATGACGAGGTCAGAAGGAGAGGTACAATTGGTGGGTGCAAATAATGCCCATGTTTGCTCTTGTCGCAGGCTGTCCCGAGCTTCTTCTTCTTCTTGTTGGGAAGAGTCAACGCAACGATTTTGTCCCCAAATCATTCATAACTTGACCACAATCCCGACGGCAAATGTTTATTTACCTCGTCCTGGTCCCAACAAACACACTGGACTCCAAGAAAGTGAGCCGATTACTTGGACGATTCCGGGAAAGCGCTGTCTAACATTATCAAGAGCAGTGACGTGCAATTTTCCACACCACTCTAGCGGGGGGGGGGGGGGGTGTTAGAGAGAGGTTCGGCATCTTCCTTGGATATCCACTGAGAGGCAAAAGACACGGGGGCCACTTTGAACAAAAGATCAATCCATTGCGGTCTAGGCAATTCCCCAGAGCAAAAGTCCTTGCAAGGTTGCTGGAAAGAGGGCCTCTCGCAAGTGCAACGAGATGTGCACGTCATGACTTGAGCAACAAAGAACTTGTTATTATTAGAGGCCCCCGAGAACAGAACAAGCTCAAGGTCAAAAGTATCAATCAATCTCGTAGTTGAAAAGTTGGCATGCCATGTGGTCGAATCCCGAGTAACACAGGAGCCAGCCCAGCCTGGCTTGCCACGCCAACGCGCCGCCTTTGTGTGACGAGGCAAGGCTCGCCGAGTCTTGCCATTTCGATGGGTGCCCCAAACATGATTGCTCGTCTCATGTAGCGAGCCCTCGACAGATGAACGCTAATATAAAAGGTGTTGGCGCAGCCCACCAACTAACTGCCAGTGATATTGTGGATTACTAGACGGCGTGCCATAAGAAGCAGCACTCCTTTTGCTTCTAATTCTTCTAATTCATTTTATAGAACTTATATAGTGGCCATTCTCTCAATTTTTTTGTCTATTGTCATGCAGCGTGTCCCAAACATGGGAGATGAACAAGGAATGCGTTGAAACGAGTTTTCCCTCTTGTCTTTTTTTGCTCAAGTGCCGAGTCAATTCTTGTCTTTTTTTTTTTTTTTTTTTTTTTGCCCAAGTGCCCAGGAAATTAATCAGGCCATCGGAAAAAAAGCATTTTGCAAATCTCGAAATGCCGGGGCTTCTTCATATGGTACGCGAATCGTGCACTGAGGCAGCAGCCTGGGAGCCGTCAGACAAACTAAAACTAACTGGTGCCGGACATTTGCACTGGGCAGCAGGCTCCATTTCAGCTTCTTGTTTTACCCCATCGTCTAGTGTTTTATTGCAGCAGATCGTGTGTAGCCCGGGACCCTTAAAATACATGCCAACAAAAAAGAAAAAAAAAAAAAAAAAAAAACCGACCGCTCGCCGAATCCGCAGGTGTAATCTGTACCGGAGTAAAAGTAGCGGGGAGGAGGGGGGGACGCTTCACCACGGAATGGCCATAGTGTCTATAACTGTCCGTAAAAGGAATAGTGATCCCTTGCCCTTTTGGTTGGACTTGTTTTCACCATCATACGAATACAGCCACAGCGCCTGCCCATCTTTTGACCTTGACTCGGAGCCTAGCGGGCGTGAAAGCCCTACCTGAGAGCTGGCAAGGGGGTGGTAGCCTGTAGCCTGAGGCTGTAGGTACCTAGGGCAAGGACAAGCTTCGCCACGCGTGTCTTTTCCAGCTCATCATGTCAACTAACTAGCGCCCTTGTTGGCTCGCTATTACTTAGGTAGTACGTACGAGCTCCCTGAATATATGGCACCTGCGCTTCTCGTGCTGCTTCGCTTGCGAAGCCACAGGAGTCAGGACTCAGGACCCATCTTCCCCGAGGCCAAAAAGGCCATTATGACGTGCGCTAACGTAGGGGCTGGAGACAAGCCCATCTCGGAAGTTATTAATCAAAGTAGTTAGTTGGTTTAGGGCCAAACTGGATGTGCTGCTGGGATTCACGCCAGGGCAGCAACAACTAGGTTACTAGGTAGCCATCATCTACTGGATACTGGGTACTGAACACTGAATACTGATGCTAACATGTTTGCTGCGCTCCGGGTTGGAGGTGTACATATGTACCAACCGTGACACCTTCGGGTCGCCCTGTTGATTCACGGGATGGGCTTGGCCGGTGCTCAGTCCGCTCGTCCTGCGCTGACCTGTGCGTCGGCGCTTTTTTTTCTTTCCCCCCCATTCCGGCTGGCTTATTACATCACTTCCACTGTGTCTTTTCAACGATGCCAATGTTACGATTCGGATGTTCGGCGGCGCCCCGCCCCTCGTACCGGGGAGCACATGTGCCCTTTACGACTCATGAGCTTCTCAGCATCGAGTATGTATGTATGTATGTGTGTATGTATCCGTACCTGTGTGTTGGATGCAGCAAGGTACAGTATGGCAGAGCATCACACCCCTGATTTCCACAAACTAGACCCTCTTTCCAATCCCTCGACCGTTGTGGCGTTGGGAACTCGCACGCATTTCCCCGCCCAAACTAACACATAAGGAGAAGAAACAGATACTTAGCAGTTACCACTGACCAGTAGTAACATGCTAGAATAATACATACATAGTACCAGTAATGATGGCGCCGAAAATAGGACGTGTGTATCCATACAAAGTACCATTGAGGACAGCTGGCCCCTTTTTTGCCTGCTATTATTGCTGCCCTTGTCCAGATATGTAATATGTAGACTCAGACAACTGAATGCCAGCGGCTAATAAGCAAGGGCGGCCACCAGAACGGGTATACCAGTACGGTAACTGCGGGAGACCAAGGTAACCAACCCCCTTGTATGTTTTAGGTTCCCCAGTACCTTTTTTTTTTTTTCCCACCAATTTAGTCTGCAACAGGCATCACCCCATTGTCATTAATGACTTGTGTGGCTCACAACTTACAAGTCTACAGACTAGCAGTTCTGGCTAGCTGCCGAGTTGGGCAGTCGTGCAGTGCAGTGCAGCGCCCCCAAGCCAAATCTGCCCACGAGGGCCGGTTCCCGTACCAGTAACAAGAGTGCGAGAGTCCCGGGCCTTGTGATTAGGAGCCGCTGCCCACATGGGGTGGTCTAAAAGGCCCTGCCTGTCCCCGTACTTTCATGGTTGTCTTTTGGCACCCCCCCCCCCCCCCCCCCTACCCGGCGCACGCACGCCACCATGGTATTATAGCTCTGCTGCGGTGATGCCGTGACAATACTCCATAATATGATGGAGTGCAGCACACATATTGGAAACTGCCCGAGCCTGTCTGTTCAAACATTTCCCTTGCCCTTCTATTAAGCTTCTTGTGCATGACAAGGCATAACCCGCAACCGTGAACAGGCCCTTTCGCATCTGCCACCCATCCATCCATCCATGGATCCCAATTCATCTCTCCTCCTCAGATTTCGGTGGTTGTCCGTTGACTCGAGTTCTTTGCCACTTTTGGCCGTCTAGAGAACCGGAGCCAAGAGTGCTTGTTGAGATCGTCGCCCACTATATACACTGCATTCCCTCTCCACCCACCGACCCTTTGGGAGCTTTCTCGACTTGACTTGCCGACCGCTACTTATTTTACATATACCTGGCGTATACCTCTTCGAGTTGCTTCTGTCAACCTTTCTCGCAAAAGAAAAAAAAAAGCCAAATTTGGGTTGTTCCCTTGACCATCTCGACTCCATAGGCTTCTACGTCTGAAAGCGACACAAATATACTGGCATCATTGGGCAGATTTTGACGAGAATTGCTCAAGCAAAGCACTCCAGAGAGCTCTAGAGGGCTTGCTCAATCTGTCAAGGGCGCCGCGGGTATCAGCCGAAGCTACGCCTGACAACAGAGACATTGGCCCGATTGACTGACACGCATTCGTTCCAAAGTCTCACCTTTGGCCCTTTGTTCGTGAAACTATATTGAGACACTGCCTACTGAATCCAGCCCAGACACTTGACTTTCAAGTGTTGAAAAGGACCGACGGAGAATAATCTGCTGTCATGGTGCGCGCCGACTAGCACGCATGGAATGGCAGTGATTTGAATCATTTCAAACTCAAACAATTGCAGTAGTTTGCAATCTATCGAATAACCCGAATCTTCCCATCAGGTGTCCATCAGGTATCCATCAGGTGTCCCCGGTACGCCGCGGTTTACAGTCTTGCGACTTTTGTCTTCAACATATACACGACAAGAAATCACACGCCTGTGCCTACCATCAGAGAGAGCTCTTACACACCTTTAAGAATAGCTCGCTACAGTGTTTACTGTCCAACGACGACCACCGAATCCTTGCCATCATCTCGAGAAGGAGCATCTCCACTGCTGCGGCTCGCCGAAGCGATCTGAACAACCGAGAGCACGCAGCACAAAGTTTCACCAAGATATTGGACAGTACCACCACCACAGTGGCCTGTTTCAATCAAATTCCCCTTTGGATTCCCCTGTTCGTGTACACTTACACGGCCCCGGGACAGAGCGCGCATTTCCCGTCATCACAACGAGTCTTTTTTCTATCAACTACGACCCGCATCTTTTATAAATAAGGCCGCAATCAGATCGCTCAGCTGCTATCCAGAGACAAAGACCTCGAAGCGTGATAAGAAAAACGACGCGGACCACAAAAGTCTTGAAAAGAAACAACTTTTCCTGAAAAATCACGGACATAGCAAAGCCAGTTCATAGCTCCCTCGATGCTATCTGTCAGCAGGCCCGTGGAGAGTGCGCCTTTCCCACCAGGCAATCGCCACGGCATCCCAAGTACACTATTCAATGAAGGGCAGCTCTCTTTGTATCCGCCAAAGAAAAGATCCGAACCGATTGTCAGACTTGGAGGGTATCTGTCTCCGCCCATGTCCGGGTCTCCGCCATTTGAGCTGGCGTCGACTGCCCAAGACTTGAGTTCCTGTGGTAGCAGTCCTCGCCACGGGATGCCCTCAGATGCTTCCCAAACGAGATTTCAAACCGAACAACAACCTGCAAGGGTTTCCAGTCAAACCAGAAGTCTCCTCCCGCCATCCAACACTTATCCGCAAGAGACGTCTCGTGGACCACATATTCGTCGTTCATCAGAGCACCGACTTCCACCCCTGCTGACTTACAACACAGCCGAGTCTGTCAACAGCTTCTATGGCACGCCAGGACAGCCATATGCCTCGCCTGCATCATCTATTACCCAGCACTCAGACCCACAGCCTCGAAGCTCTATGCCTGATTCCACTATCAGAGCATCATCGCCCAGATCGCAGCGCAAAACAAAAGGCCACGTCGCTTCGGCATGTGTCCCTTGCAAGAAGGCCCATCTACGCTGCGATGCGCAACGTCCTTGTGCCAGATGCGTCTCTCATGGAAAAGAAGACACGTGCGTTGATGTTCGTCACAAGAAGAGAGGACGACCTCGCCTGAGGGACGACCGCGAGTCTCGAATGGATGCCGTCCGTTTTGCTCCTGCGCAAGATGGTGGCGCAAGGAGGACATCAAATATTCGACCTGCCTCGCTGGGACACCCATCGCAACCTTCCCTCTACAATCGCCCAAGTAGCGCTGCTCCATCGGCTTCAGCTTCTTCTGCCTTTGCACCGCCGCGAATTTTCTCCACAGACACCACTGTCCACGGCCTTCGACACCGCCGACTGACATGCGAAGCACCAGTTGTCTATATGAGAACAAACATGGACATTGTCAAGGCCTCTTCATCCTTTTGCGAGGCTATTGGCGCTACCGGACTCATTGGTACAAGACTCATGGACATGGTTGCGCCTGAAACGTCGGAAACCATGATAGATGTTTGCAATGCTCTGAATGCTGAGCTAAAGAGAAGGGAGCCCACATATCTGCCCCCAATCTTTGACAAGGGCGATGAAGCTGTGCGCGCGCTGAGCTTTGCCCCAGAAATTGTCAATCGCATCGATTTCAGACATCATGCGTATTCCACTTTCAGAGCTCACAATGGACAGCCCCGATCATACCCCATTCGACTCGGCCTGCTCAAAGAGGGCTCTTTCTTCTTCATCGCGGCTCTCATCAGTGTCCAATCGCGCCCTCTCTACCAACCTGCCGCCACACACGCGCGCAACGTTGCTCACACTCTCCCACGTGCTTCACCGTCGTATGGTGCTCACGCAGCCATTGATTCGGATCATCGTCGATTCAGTGACGGACCATCGGCTCTGCGCAGAGAAGCTGGAATGGGAAGGCAGGCGAGCCCACACGGAACCTCGCCCAGCAACGCGTATCAGTCCATTTACTCGCCCTCGCCGCACAGTGCTGAATTTAGGAGACAATCTCCTCTGCAAATACCCCGGAGCGAGATGGGCACACCGCTGCTTAATCGCCCGAGCGAGTCGCAATACACACTGCCACCAATTCGGTCTTTGGCAGAGCGACCTCGGGATAAGTCAGCGAGAGATGAACGACAAAGGCGACTCAGCATCGGAGGGCTGATTAATAGTACGGGAAAATAGTCAATCCCAATGGCCATGAATCAAAACAGCATGCTTTGAGTATTGTATAAGTATGTATCTGCGATGGTGCCGCTCACGCTGGCCTCAGACAGTTGGAAAAGCGGGAAAATAGCCTAGACTCGTCACAAAAGTAGAATTAAAGTATTTTATATAATGGCACACTCCGGGCTGGCTCACATCAATTCTTTTTGTTTTCTTCGATAACATGGATCATTTCATTGAGGTGAGAGTGTTGAAGCTCCTCGTCACGTGAAGTCGTGAGGTATTCGTGGTGCGGGTCGAGATGCAATCGCCTCCAAACTCTACGTCTACCACGAAGCCTACTTATTCACGCTGACTCATGTGACTGACTCCCGATGCTGATTTCAAACTATTAAAAATCACGCCAGGCGCAGAAGAGCCTGCGGTGTTGATTCATGGCTGATATGATGGATGTTGATGCTGTGGCCGGTACCAAACGCAAGGCCGATACGGACAATGATGAGCCAGCGCCGCCACGTCGTATTCGCGTAAGTAAGCCCACTTGGGACAGTCAGACAGGCCCTAGATGTATAAAGTGCTGATTCCATGGAAGGCGCTTGATCTCGATGTGGTGAACAAAATCGCCGCTGGCGAAATTATTGTTGCACCCGTCCACGCGCTCAAGGAGCTTCTGGAAAATGCCATTGACGCTGGCGGTACTGCACTGGAAGTTCTGGTAAAGGACGGTGGGTTGAAACTGCTCCAAATTACGGACAATGGATCCGGAATTCAAAAGGATGATCTTGCCATTCTTTGTGAGCGGCACACCACGTCCAAGATTGCCGCTTTCGAGGATCTGGCGGCCATTTCCACGTATGGCTTTCGCGGCGAGGCTCTTGCCAGTATAAGCCACATTGCGCATCTGACAGTCACTACCAAAACAAAGGATTCGGCTCTGGCCTGGCGTGCGCACTATTTGGACGGCAAGCTTGTGCCCAGCAAGCCAGGTCAGCCAGCGGAGCCGAAAGGCGTGGCCGGTCGCCCGGGGACCCAGATTGCGGTCGAAGACTTGTTCTTCAGTATACCTACGAGACGAAAAGCATTTCGGTCATATGCGGATGAGTTCAACAAAATCATAGACATGGTCGGGCGATATGCCATCCACTCCGCCGGCGTCGGTTTTACTTGCAAAAAGCCCGGCGAATCATCGGCAAGTTTGTCGATCCCGGCGGCTGCGTCTGCGGTTGATCGAGTGCGCCAGATCTATGGCGGCGGCGTTGCAAATGAGCTGGTGGAAGTCTCTGCTTCGGATGAACGCTGGGGTTACAAAGCGAGTGCGCTCGTGACCAATGCCAACTACCATATCAAGAAGACGGCTCTGGTGCTGTTCATCAACCACCGTGCTGTCGAGTCGACAAATATAAAAAAGGCTGTCGAGCAGGTATACTCGGCATTCTTGCCGAAGGGCGGACACCCTTTTGTGTACCTGAGTCTCGACATTGACCCAGCAAGAGTCGACGTAAATGTACATCCCACCAAGAAGGAAGTGCATTTTCTCAACGAAGACGAGATTCTCCATGACATTTGCCACAAAATTACCGAGGCCTTGACGGCAGTTGATACGAGCCGCACGTTTAAAACTCAAACACTGATTCCCGGCGCCGCACGGCTTGTCCAGTATCCAGCAAAAGATGGCCAAGGACCAGTAGACACGGTGCTGGCCAGCAGTAAGCGCGTGCGGCGAAACTCGAATGACCTTGTCCGCACCGACACGTCCGAGCGCAAAATCACCAGCATGTTTGCGCGCACAGAATCCGGCGAAGCGAGCGGCCGCGGCCGCGCCGAGGAGCCCGCGGCCGTGCCCGAGCCTGTCGAGTACGACGCCGTCGACCGCGAGTACGTCTCGTGCGCGCTGGGCAGCATCAAGCAGCTGCGGGCCGAGGTGCGGGCCGACATGCACCGCGAGCTGACCGACATCTTCTCGACGCACACGTTTGTCGGCATCGTGGACGAGCAGCGGCGCCTCGCCGCCATCCAGGGCGGCGTCAAGCTGTTCCTCGTCGACTACGGACACACGTGCTTTGAGTATTTTTACCAGCTCGGCCTGACCGACTTTGGCAACATGGGCGCCATCCGCTTCAGCCCGCCGCTGGACCTGACGGAGCTGCTTACGCTGGCCGCCACGGAAGAAAAGGCGCTACTCGGCGCAACCGCCGCCGCCGACAACGACAACGACAACGATAACGGGTTCGACGCCCCCGCCATTGTCGCGCGTGTCCGTGAGACGCTCGTCGAGAAGCGCCAGATGCTGCTCGAGTACTTTTCGCTCGA
Organism: Beauveria scarabaeidicola; assembly: GCA_037289395.1. Classification (NCBI taxonomy): domain Eukaryota; kingdom Fungi; phylum Ascomycota; class Sordariomycetes; order Hypocreales; family Cordycipitaceae; genus Beauveria; species Beauveria scarabaeidicola. The sequence goes on along the minus strand of JAEIJG010000014.1, from coordinate 88,738 downwards.
AATCTCGCCCGCCGCCGAGCTCGTCAGCCTCCCGCTCCTCGTCAAGGGTTACACTCCACCGCTCGGCAAGCTGCCGCGCTTCCTGCTGCGTCTCGGTCCGCACGTCGACTGGAGCGGCGAGCGCGCCTGCTTTGAGACGTTTTTGCGCGAGCTCGCCACGTTTTATGTGCCCGAACAGCTGCCGCCCGGGCCGGTCCCCGGGCAACCCATGGAGGAGGAGGAGGAGGAGGAGCTGCACCCGGAACTGCGCAGGAGGAGGCAGCACGTGCGCTGGGCTGTAGAGCACATTTTTTTCCCGGCGTTCAAGGCGCGGCTGGTGGCGACGCGCTCCCTCATGGATGGCGGCGTGTTGGAGGTGGCGAGCCTAAAGGGCTTGTATCGTGTCTTTGAGCGTTGCTAATGGTGCATTTGTACTGGGGGGGGAGGAGGGTTGGAGCTGGGTTTGCCTGGCGCTATTGTGAATCTGCTGGGAATGCGCATTCCATGTTTTAATGTGATGATGAAGAAAAAGTGTGACTTGGGCAGGGGGAAATTTACAAAAGAGTTATAATATTCCATCACAACCAATATATTATTCTACCATGCTTTTCATGTCCTGGTTCCCATTTTTTTTCTCCATCCTAATCGTTTTAGCTTTGGGGCTTGTTCTTGGCCTTGTAGGCGATGAACCTGGTCAAGTTCATGACGGCCTCGTCGGCCCGCAGTCTCAGCTCCGCCTGCGTCTTCTTGTCCACCGACTTGGCCATGGCGCGTGCCTTGGGGACGGCTTCGTCGAGATGCTTGACAAAGTTGTTTGCCCAGAAAACGCCAGCATCGTACGCATACTCTTCGTCGCCGTAAATGTCAAAGAGCTGGTTGAGCGCCTCGACAGCCTCGGCCGGGGGAGTCTGCGGCAGCGCCGAGACAACGGTGACGAGAAACGCGCCGAGCTCGCGGTTCATGTCCGCGGGGCACGGGTCCATGGCGAGCTGGCCCACGACGCCGATGCACTTGACGCCGAGGCTCTGAAACGGGTCCTCGTCCGGTGTCTGCTGCGGCTGCTGCTGCTGCTGCTCGGCGCTGCTGCCCCTGGTGGCCTGGTAGAGGGTGATGAACTTGCGCTGCTCGCCAGCCTGCAGAGGCGTCTTGCTGCGCAGCGCGCGAGCAATGGCCCAGGAGAGACCCGTCACCTGCGTGGCGAGACCGAGATCGGCCGTGTCGGAGGAGAGAATAGGGCTGATGACTTGCTCCCAGATGGATTTCGCGGCTGGCGACCAAGCGGCGAGGATACTGGCGTTGTGGTCGTCAGCAAAGTCCACGACGGAGAGAGACCAGGCAATGTTGTTGAGGGCCGAGAGGGCATGGCCCTGCATAGCCATGGCAACTTCATTTGATGGCTGGGAAGCAGCAATGCGGATGAGCTCGGGGAGCGCCTTTTGCACAAGAGCTTGCAGAACGGGAAGATTGTCGATATTTTCGTCGTCATCGCCACCAAGGACCATATCCATGTCGGCTTGTATTTCTTCGTGTGTCATTTCGTCTTCGTCTTCCTCGTCAACCATACCCTCATCGCCACTCTGTGATTTTACATCGTCGGCTTCGTCCATTTCTTGGTCATCGCCGGCGTCTTCCCCATCGACAGTAGGCGCCCTGTGCTTGCCCGCAGCCCTGGCAGCTTCCACAGGACCGCCCGCGACAGCGCTCAGGCTGGTGCCGATAGAGGCAAGGGTCTCGAGGGCGAGCTGCTGGTACTGCGCAGGGTCGGACCAGCTCTCGCCGGCGGCTGCGGGCTCCTCAGCAGAATAAGAGGCGAGAACTTTGGTTAGGGTGGGTATCAAGACGGATTCGTCAATGTCAGTCGGTAATTGGGCATCTCGTGACGCCTCCAAAGAGGCAAAGATGTTCTGCAAGACTGCGCAGGCTAGAACGCCCTCGCCATCGAGTCTGTCCTTCAGCGACAGAAGCGTCTGAAATGTATTGTTGCCAGCAACACTGATGGCTTGCGCCAGCTTGTCGTTATCTTCGCACAGAAGCATTAGACAGGCCAGCGCATCGGTCCGGAGTGTGGAAATGCTATCGGATTCGCTCGAGATATCGTCGTGTTTTGTGATGAGTACAGCAAGAAGCTGTGTAAGCGTCGTGTTGGATGCGATGGCGTTGAGGACATCGTCGCCAGCCTCAGCAAGGGCCGTGATAAGGGACAAAAGAGAGGCAAGAATGCTGATGACGGTACTTTGTTCGGCCTTGGGAAGTTTCGAGAATTTGGGCTCGGCAGCTGTGACTCTCGCGGTGAACTGTAGATTGCGATTAGTATTGCATGTGCGAGGAAAGAGAAAGTATGAACAGTGGCAGTAAAGCGACTCACATTCTTGGAAGCATATTCAATGGCTGTCAGCACATCTAATCTAAAGAGATGAATGCAGAAATCAGACTCTTCTTCCTGTGCCAGAACTTGAAGAATTCCCCATCCCGCAGCACGGCTCTCAAGAGCTGTATCGGTAATGGTCTCACTGAGGACGGTATGAACGACCTGCTCACGGAGCAGCAGCTTGCGGCACTTTACATCTTGTATAATGTTGGAAATGGCGGAAGCAGCAGCAGTACGCTTCTTGGTGTCGGTGCTCTTGAGGTCCTTGATGACGGGGAGAATCTTGGCCTCGCGCAGGGCAGCGAGCTCGGGGTCCGAGGGCGGCTTGACAGGCTTTGCGAGAGGGTCTTTGCGCGCGGCGGCGCGATTGCGTCTAGACTTGGCCATGGTGTGGAAGAGGCGATTCACTGTTTCCGGACCTGTCTGTATCAGCAGCGATAGTCAATAAATAGCAGGCGGTGAAGCTCTCTGGGCATGCGACACGATACAAAATTATCTTCTTGGTGGTGGATGCCCCACCAAACCTCCAAAATCTTTTCATCTTCTATCATTTTTTTACAGGTACCTTGTAGGTAACTACCTACGTATTCGTCTTCTTTTAGTAAATACCTACCTAGGTATTTAGGTACCTACCTACCTAAGTGGCTTTGGCGGATCAAGTCCCTGATAATTAGCGTCACAGTGGGGAACCAGGACCGTTTATAGCGGGGGAGGCGCTGTAGCTGCCGGTTCACTGCCGCTAAAGGGCCCCAAAGGGCCCCTAAAGTACCCCAAATGGCCCTAAAGCCATTTGGCACTATTCCTGCCAAGCAACACGTCTCCTGCAGCTCAACCAGCTTCTTCAAGTTACATCTCTCGACGACACCATCCGAAGCCAATGACACCGTTTATTTATTTCCCGAATTGTACGCGTCAGAGATCAAAAGCTGCATCCGACGCTCAAATCAGCCGCTGTCGTACCCGTTGTAGCGCCATGTGAGATAGCTGCGTCGATCAACACTCTCATTCACTTCGTTTGCCTCTGCGCCTCCAACGAGCGTCATGGCCTCCTCATCGCTCGGTCGCTGGCTCTCGCAAAATGTCTGGATGCACGAAAAGGATCTCGCAAAAAAGGACGACGATTTGAAGCTTCCCCATCACAATGGACATAGTTGGCAGGCTGCTCGCACACCACGGCGACGCACGCTGCTTCGCTCTGCCTTCTACGTGCTTTTCGTCATCTTCTTCGTCGTGATACTTCGTCCTATAATCTACTCTTCCGAGGAAGACATTGTACGCCCATACTCGCAGTATCGACACAATGGTCCAGCGGACAAGAGCCCACCGACGCAGCTCACCACACCAAAAGCGACCCCCGGAACCCTACCCATCGACACGAAGCATACCGATCACAGCCTCGAGGCCCACGCCGAAGACGGAATAAGCAACACTGCAAGATATTACAAGGGTGTAATCAAGTTCCATGCGCTCGCTCAAAGTCTTCTACAGCTGGACTCGGCTCCTCCAGGACCGGGCATCGACAGCGTCCTTTTCGCAGCATCCAGCTTGCAGAGCGCAGCGAATGTGCTCCCAATGGCCTGCGAGAGAGCAGCCTCGCAAAAAGATCGCATCTTGTTTGCCCTATTTGGCGATAGCGACATTAACTTGCAGGAGCTGCTCAAAATCAATGGCATTGATGAGGCTTGCAAAATACTGGCCATCGGTGAGAGGACAACTTCCCATTGCCAAAACCACTCTAACAGTTTCTGTAGATGCTCGTGCTGACCAGAGTCGTCAACTGAGCAACCCTCGTTTGGCATTTGCTGCCGCGCGTGCAATACGTAAGCCCACCACTGATACAAAGGTCGTAATCGCGTCATCTGACTGAGGCAGATTTTCTCGCAACATTTGTGAAACCTCTCGCTGTCATTGTGGATGGCTCTTCTACTGAAGACCGTCCATTTTTGGACGGTATCAAGGATCAGATGGTAGACGCTCCTCGGACTACTTTGATCGAGCTGCCTGCTCAAGCCCAATCTCGTCTCTCATGGATGTCCAAGTTGGACGCCACTGCCTTGGCTGGTAAGTGGAGAGGAACACCGACGGTGAATGTGGAACAAGTAACGACTAACTAGTTGTACAGAGTGGAATGAAGTGCACTTTGATATTTTGATCCATGCGCCACCTACAGGAACCGGAAACCTCAAGCGTCTGTTGCGATCACTTGCGGCAGCTGACCTGGCTGGCCACAGCATCCCCCACATGACTGTCGAGCTTCCCCAAACTCTTGACATATCGCTAGAGAGGTTTCTTTTCGAGTTCAACTGGCCTCGGTCCAGCCTTGCCGGCTCCAAATCCAGTATGCTGACACTGCGACATCGCATTTTGCATAAGAAGCCTAGCCCGAGTGAGAGCGCTGTTGGTTTGCTCGAGTCATTCTGGCCAAGTGATGCTACCCGAAATCATGTTCTTATCTTATCGCCTCACACGGAGGTATCTCCCCAATTCTTTCACTGTACGTCTCGATGAACGCTGAGGGAAAAGCTTTCACTGATTGCAAGTAGACGTCAAATACGCCTTGCTCCATAGGCGCTATGGCCTAGCTGCGAGCAACGACGATTCTTCCAGGCTCATGTTTGGCATTTCATTCACCGTGCCCGAGACTCACATACACAATACGAAGCCATTTTCTTTGCCAGCGACTGTAGATGAAGGATCCTCGTTTCTATGGCAGGCACCGAGCAGTGACGCCATGCTTATATTTGGTGATCATTGGGTCGAGCTGCACGGCTATGTATCGCATAGTCTACAGACGCAAAAGGCAGGGATTGCTGTGCCTACCATGGCGCAATCCAAGGATGTTACGGAGAATCAGCCAGCCTGGTTAGAGTATATGCTGCAGCTTTGTCGTCTGCGCAACTACTTTACTGTGTATCCGAGCAAAGAAACCGCAGATGCCATTGTGGGCGTGTATGCCGATCTACCTGATGTGCCTGATGGGCGCGAGAAGAGCAACGCAGACGCCCGACTGGGAGCACAGAGAGGCAGTAGCTTCGACGCAGGATCACAAGTGGATATTCTCAACACTTTACCGAAAGGGGGCGTCCTCCCGAGTATTCATAAACTTCCTGTTCTCTCTTGGGAGGGTGGACCCAGCACCCTTGACCACATGGTGGCAGAATCGTACAAGCAAACGCTCGAGTTTCGACGCCAGATTGGAACGTGCAAAAATGCAGAAGCTCACGTTGCGCGCGACAGGTTTGCCGCGGATCTGTTTTGCGCTGCCAAGGAGCAGAAGAGCGCGCGATAAGCGAAGGTCCAGAGCAGTGCCTGTATTTCTTGTTTATATTTTACTTTGAACGGTTTGATGTGATGGATTTGGTTTTGTTCCATTAGGTTACATGAATACATGCATGGTACAGCCGGTTTACTCTGTTACCTTGGTCGAATCCCTCATGGTGTTGATGACGAGAAGCACTATGCAGGTGCCAAAGATGCACGCAGAGAGAAAAGCGAGAACCTGTGTAGAATGTATTAGTTGTTGTTTGAAGATGGGTAATGGCGGGATGAGTAGCCTACAGTCTGCGTTCGCCATCCAGATTGCACAATGGCGGCCCGCTTGCTATACAGGTTGACGGTTCCTATTTGTTGTCACGCGGTCAGCTTGACGGGCGGTAGACGACGAATTGTTCCATTCCATGGGACGGGTCTGGCGTACGTATATAGTTTGCGATGCCCACGGCCAAGGTGAGCACTGCCAGCACCCAAAAGATGGCGCCGAGCGGTTTGGCGATTTGTCTCTCGAGCTTGGTGGGCTGATGCTTAAGGTGAAACGACAGAGTCATGGCCATGGACACAATGGCCATGAGCACCGACAGCCGCAGATAGGAGAGGAATGCTACAGCGGAAAAAAAAAAAGTCAGTTCACACACGTTGTTATTCATCAAAACCAAAATACGAGGATAGTGCAAAAAAGCTGAGACGTACTGCGCTCGTTGGCGCAATGGTCGCGCGCATCGCTGCTCTCATTGTCAAAGAGCAGCGCGCCGAGAATAGGCCATCGGAAAAAGGTGGACGTGCCCGCGTACCCGGCTCTAGAAGATTGTCAGCATGGCCACATTTCTTGGCTGAATCATTCCTGCCCGCCCTTGTTCGGCGCCGGAGCTTCTCTCTCGTGGAAGGGGGGGGGGGGGGGGAATGGCCCTGTAGTTTGTTACTCACCCGATCTGGCCGACGTGGACGGGCTGGTACAGTGATGTGAGGGGCACGCAGGAGCGTGGCGTCTGCGCCTCATCGTCGACTTGGGCTGCCGACATGGAGGATCGAGCAGAGGGGAGGTAGATCTTTCGAGCCGCTCTGGTTGTTGTAGAAAGGTTGGTGTTGCGCGGCTGGGAAGGCTGCGAAAGCTTAAAATGCTGGCAGGCGGGGTTGCGTCATCGCGGCTGAATGTCAGGCTGTGTGTGGCCCATGATGATTTCAAGATGAAAGGATTTAATTAAAAAGTTGCAGAAAATCTAGCTTCAAGTTGAAGTCGTTTACAAGAATTAAAATTTGAAATAAGCTTAGAGTTGACTTTATACTATAATACAACCTCGACTGAGACAAGCCTGCAAGTCTCGTTGATGGTACGTCTCGACCCAGCACAGATGATGATCCCTCGGAGCCTCATCTCTGTTTCTCGGGCAAAGGACTTTCTAATAAGTCTTTCCTGAACTAGGAACTGGAAATGAGGAAATGATCGAGGCAAGCCCGCAGAAGACGTGCTTTCGAATTTAGCAGCTGACGAGTATGCTCGACTCGTAATGAGAGGTCGGGGGTAATTTGTGAAGATTATGTAAATAATTTTCTCTTGTATATAGTATCAAATATTTACGGCGATGAAATAGATGGAAAATGTCATGTTTTTTGAAAAGATGAATGCCAATTTTGATGGTCAGCTCAGCATGACGTACGCCCTTTGTCGTTTCTTTGATTGTATTGATGATGCATTGGTACAATAAGGATTACGCCGCTTTTACCTCTTATTCAGGAGGTAAACCCCCAAATCGACCGCCAACGGCTCTCATTGTTTCTCAGAGGGCCGTCCAATCGACCAAACCGCGCCGGAAGACCAGTATTGGCCTCGGGCAAGCAGATCCATTCCCGCACGCAGTCTGGCACTTCCTCCTTGACGTGGGCGATGCAGATGAGCGTCTGCCGGTCCGTCAAGCCGCGCACGGCCACATTGCCCGTCTTGGCGAGCTCGCTGTCCACAATCTCGCCGTCGACAGCCGTCTTCTTGCCCTCGCCCTCGACGAGGAACAGGCTGCACTTGTCACGCACGGCATCGTCCATGCCGCTAAACGCCTCGTCCAGGACGACAATGTCTGCGCCCTTGATGACGGCGCGGAGAAGGAGCGCCACGCGCTGCGCGCTAAACGACATTTCGCCAAACATGTACTCGTCCGCCCACGCGAGGTCGTCGGTCGCGGTGCTGCCGGCGGCGGCGCCGGGGCGCAGCTCGGGCGCAAACCAGCGCAGCGCAGCGTCCACCCTGGTCTTGGAGGCCGCGTCCAGCCTGGCCCTTGTGCCAAATGTCAGCGCCCATGCGTTCTCGACAATGGCGCGGATGGAGTGCCCGCGGGGCATGTGCTGATGCACCTCGGGGCTCGAGTGCCCCACGCGAGCCTGGATGTCCCAAAAGGTCAGCGGCCGCTGGCCGGAGCCGGGTTCGGGGATGCGGGAGCGTCCAAAGAGCCTGACGGGCTGCGAGTATGTCTGGGGGTGGTCGGAGCTGAGCATGGAGACAATGGTGGTCTTGCCGGAGCCGTTGGGGCCAAAGACACCCCAGCGCTCACCGCGGCGGACGGTCCAGACGAGGCCCGGCTTCTGCTGGCCGTTGATGTGTTGCGACCAGTTTCCCAGCACGACTTTGTCTTTGTAACTGACTTTGCACCCATCCATCTCTACTACAGGCTCTGCGGTAGAGGTTGACTGTTGTATCGTGGCGTCTTGGCTGTTTGCCGTGGAAAAAGGGCCAGTAGAAGCGAGAACTTTGCCAACTTCAGTCAAGGTACGCAGCGGCATCTTCTTGTCTTCGAACAATGTACCAGTCTGAACACCCTGCACATATTTCCGCAGCCCATCAAGCACAACGTCTTTGGGGCCCATTGATCCAATCTGGCAGTCGCTGCGTAGATATATCAGATGCGTAATCCACTCGGGCAGAGGGTCCTGAGGTCTCGCACTTAGTATCAATCGTGGACTCGCCTTTTCGGAGAGAGACTGCAGCAGCGGACTCAGTCCCGACACCGTCGGCGGATCAAGGCCCATGAACGGTTCATCGAGCAGCAGCACCTCGGGCTGCGTCAGTAGCGCCCTCGCGATGCGCGCTCGTCTACCTTGTCCGTTGCTGAGAAACGCCACCGGCAGGTCCATCAGGTGACTCAGCTTCAGATCCGTGGCGACGCGGTGCAGCAACGCCGGGGAGATGGCGCCGTCCTGGCCATCGAGCGGCGTCTGCAGCGGGTTGAGCTCGGTGTTGCCGAGCAAAAAGTCGCGCAGCGAAAAGTCGGTACTCTCGCGATGCGACTCGTAGCGCGCCGACAAGAACGCCGAGGTGGTGGCGGCGGCGGTGGCCGAGGACCCGGCGAGGCCGGCCCCCCCGTCAGCATCGAAACCAACGTACTGGATGGCGCGGACAGGGTTCCGGAGGCGCGTCGACACGACGACGGCGTCCGAGGACAGGTAGGGGTAGGACCGCGCCGTGGGCGGGTCGCAGATGAAGCGGCCGCGGAGGGCCTGCAGGAGCGTCGTCTTGCCGGAGAGGGAGGAGCCGACGACGCACCAGTGCTGCGGCTGGGCGGCGCTCGACGGCAGCTCAAAGGTGATGTCGCTAAAGAGCGGCGGGTTGGCGTGCTCCGACAGCGCGTTGGGGTGGTGCCGGTAAAAGGTGCCTTTTGCGATGCGCACAATGGGCAGCCGCGAAGATGAGGGCTTCATGGCGAGTTAATTGGACGCATCCGAATTGAGCAGCGGGGGGGGGGGGGGGGGGGGGGGGGGGGGGGGGGGGGGGGGGGGTGGGGGGGGGCGGGTGGTTGCTGTAATTTGTCCGTCTGAGGTTGAGATGTTGGTAGCTGGCGGAGGAGTGGATTGACTGGCGCGATATCGGCGTCATACCTGGTTTTCGGTGTTGATACAGCGTAACAAATCAGTCAGCTGTCGTGTTAAATATTTTGCTTCAGAAGATTGAAATTGTGACAAGTACTCCCGATCCCCCCATTTTGTGCCTTTGTCCTCTATTCGTCGTTCGTTGATCAGTAGGTACCTGAATAACCTGTCGTGCAACCCCAAGTCAGCGTGTTGAATGGCGCTAGCTGACAGCCGTCATCCAACGACATCGCCCACCTGAAGCCAGATTTATTTCTTTTTATTTATTTCTTTTCATTTATTTCTTTTGTTTCTTGTTTAGTCTCATTCCCTCAAGTGGTGGACGACTTTTAACTTCTTCTACAAAAAAATGGGCGAAACCCCTGGAATCGGCGCTTCTAGTCATCTACTCTACCCAACAAGTCGGCCGCTGTTGGTTCAACTGGGTGGACAGACAGTAACCGCTGGCATCGTAGGTCAAGAGCTGTCGCTAGCAACGAAAAACCATTGTCATTCCATCAGAAACATGACAACGCTTTCTTTTTATGTATTCTTCATTTTCATACCATTTTTTCTATTTCAATCAATATAAGCTTTCAAGTCTTCCTCGTACTACTTACACTTGAAAGAAGTGTGGGTCTGCTTCCAGCCCCATCATTGGCCAGTCCAACCTTGGAACGCGAAGCTCGCTGGCAGCCTCGAGCTCCTCGTTACCCAGGCAAGCGTGAGCTTGCCTCATCAATCTAACCAACGTCTGCGCCGCCCATCACGAAACGACCGAATATCCTCCTCCATCCCAAATCACAGCGAAGCCACAAAACCCACTCTACATAACAAAAAACCTCCAAGCGCTCCCTCATAATGGTAAGCTCCTCGCCTCACGAATCTCCCCCGTTCCGCCGCACCACTGCCATCCCAACTGCCCATCCGTTTTTTTTTCTTTTCTCCCATCACTCTCTCCCAACCGCGCCCACCGCGCCTCTCTGTCATCCCGTTCACTACTCTAACCCGCTCCTATCCAGTCGATGCGCTTCATCCCCAGCAACCAAGCTGCCAGCAGCTACTCCCACACCCACGGCGCCGCCGCCCGCTCCTCCACGTCTGCGCCCTCGGCGCCGGGCCTCCACGACACGCTGCGCCACGGCGTCGGCCCGTCGGCCTTTGACGCGCACACGGCGCAGGCCACGTCTGCGCACCCCCTCGAGGCCCGGCTCAGGAATTGGGAGGCCACGCAGGAGGCCCTCCGCATGGAGTCGCTCAAGCGCACGTTTGGCATGGGCGAGCCTATCCGCCGCGGCATGGAGCTCAAGATTGTGCGCGACGGCACGTGGCGGCCCGTGGTGCTGGGAAGCGGCCTCGCCAGCGTGCACGAGGACATCCTGCGCGGCAGGGAGGATACGATTACGTGGGAGGACGTCTTTACCGGCGACGAGTCGAGAGGAGTCGCTGGCTTCCACGAGGAAATGGAGAAGAAGTGCAAGGTTTGAGGGATGGGGAAATGGTAAATAGATACGAGGTGCAAACGGCAAAGGGATAGATTTGGCTGCGGCAGCTGGCCTAAGCCAACGTTACATGTACAACACACACAACTACTCGTTGGCACAATGATAACAACTGCTTACAGCACACAACTACTCGTTGCTATAATCTTACTATGATTATAACTGACTACATCACGATGCATGTCCGAACAACGCTAATAAATCGTCTTGGACCAACGCTTTTTAAATTTGAGGCTGGATACCAACACTATAGTGATTCTCGGCGCAGGTAGTCTTGACAGAGTGGTACCTGATGAATTCCTTCCCTGAGTGTATGTACCTTGCCAAGTCAGGCAGCCCTGCCATGTCCAGGTTGGCAGAAGGCGAGAAAAATACAGGAAAATGTACAAGGGGGTCAACGCATAAGAGGCCTCGTAAAAAAGTAAACGCCGGGAATGAATCAAACAAAACTGGAATAGCAATAACAATACCAAGTTCAAGTCTCCCGAATCCCCAAGTCTTGCGAGCGATAAAGAGGGCTCCCAGTCGCTTCGATATAAGCGGCGTATATGAATGTCCAAAATGTGTATGTAAAAAGGAATGTCGCGAGTTGTATGTATTTATGCCCAAAAGTGATAATGAAAGTCGTCGAAGCCGTCTTCCGTCTTCCGTGGCTCTTGTAGCCTTTGTACTTCTTGGCCGTGGTGCCGTGCTCCTGCAATCCCAAGATTACCATCACGGTATATCAGTACATGAATACGGTGCGCTGTTGTAGCACTGGCGGCGAAATGATGGGTTTTGTGGTAGGTGTACCCGGTACTGTCTTCGTCGGCCGGAAGCTGTTTATATGTTTAAAGAATAACACAGCACGAGCCTCCGGATCTTGAGCGTTGACCGTCGCCACTGCCAGCACCAAGACTCTTCCCCCCGGTCTTGGTCTCCTCCTCATCCAGATCTTGGGGCCGGATGTTCATGTGCACCACATTAGGGGCTTCAGAGCTGAATTGATATTCTGCAAGTCATTAGGTTAGTCGATCTGGAACGGTGAGCTTGCTCGTCATTTGGTACGTACTCCTGAGTGGCTCCTTGTCATCCAACAATTTTCCAAAGTGAATGAGGCGTATGCTGCTGGGACTAGCAGGCTTCGCTTCCCAATCACTGCGCCATTCTCGCAGTATTAGCTCTTTGAGAGTATATATACTGATGCTGAATGGATCTGGAAGCCCGTTCTCGGTCTCTTCAGGCATAGCCACGTTTCTTCTGGACAGGTACTTGGCATCGATTCTGTAGGGATGGCGACTGCCAGACGTCAAGAGCAGAGTAATATTGCAGACAGGAGGAGCACCAGGCTCTGTTGAAGCGCCAGAGTTGATGTGCTCTTGGGCAGGGCCTATGGCGTCGTCGGCCTCCTTTGCAGGCGGCTCGGGGCCTTGTTCTATGGCTTCTCCCGACTTAGCGGGCACTTGGGGCGCAGATGCAGAGGGCTCGACAGGCGCAGAAGCGGACGGGGCTGGCTCTATCGTTTCCGTGGTGTCAATGGCGTCGGCTGCCGGGCCATCACGGGGGGCGACGTTGTGCGCGGAACTCGCGGCTTCGGGAGAGCGGCGCATGCTCTCCAAAGGCACCGACTCGGTCGAGCGGGCAATGGCATCGAAATTCGGTGCGAGCGCATCGGTGGCCTTTGTCGAGGCCGTCTCTGCAGCGGCGGCGGCGGCAGACATGATGAATGGCAGGCTAGGACAGATCGGTGTGGCGGTCCACGATGCTGGGGTAAGGCGGCAGATGTGCCTGATAAGGGGGAGCGAGGATCAAGAGATAGAGTTGCAATTAGAGGCCGACGGTCGTCATTCGCGGGTTGATCTGCCTCGTGAGTGGGAGCAGAAAATGGAAGAAACAGATTCGAGAACCGTCTGTCTTGTCGATGCTTGTTGAGGATGCGAAAAGCAACCTGGTTGGGAGGCAAGTTGCAGGACGGTTTGACCAAGCGAGGTGGAGACTAGGTATGAGAATGCGGCTACAGTGGGCACCTGGCCAGGCCAGAGAGCAAGCGTGATAAATTCAAGGATCGGCAACGGAGAGGAGGAAATGATCGGATAAGCTCACGGAAATGAATTAAACGGGTTAAATGAAATTGGTGGTGGGCGAGTAGTCATTTAAGTGCTGAGAGGACGGGGGAAGAAACAGCAGAGCATGGGGAGAGGAAGAAGGCAATCGGAAAGATTTGGGGGAAGCCAGAGCCAGTGCGGTGCAAGCTACAGGCCGCAGGCCGCAGGCCAGAGCCACGTTGATATAGAGGCGCGCCAGAGCTGATGGAGTCTGTTAAGCGGTCAAATAATCTGCCTATAACAGATACCAGTACAAGACTCCCGCAGTACGGAGTAGACGACGATTCATAAATCATAAGTATCGGTATTTATTACCATTATCTCATCATTACAATTTACAACCTGGCAAGAGGCCGCAATGAGAGATCGGCTGCAGCGGCGTCACAGGCCAGGCGCTGATCACAGTGGGTCCAAGGTTATTTAGAGCAAATCACCACCACAATCCCCATACAATGCTGCACGGAATCACCTCGAGGCACTCGAGCACTCAAGCACTCCCCTGGCACTTGGCACTGTAGTGGCCTACCTAGGTAGGTAGAGGCTAGCGGGTCTTTACCTGCCCCGAATCCACTGCTGTCCACTAAGGTACCTAGGTACCTAATAAAGTCCAGCGACCTGCACACCAGTACTTGTCCTCTCGATAAAAAAGCAACGACGCTTCTCCGGTCATCTCCCGCTTTGTTGCCGGCCAACCGGCCTTTTATCCGAGACCACAAGATTTCGACTCTGAATGATCAAATCAATTGAGCTGGATTTCTTCCGGCCTTGTGTGCCAGATCGTCACATTGTCAAGTGCGCTGGACATGGTCCGATACCGTACCACACAGGTAGGTACACCGCCAGCATCCACCCGAGGAAGTAGTTAGTAACGCAACGGCTTTGCTTTGCGTGAAATTGCCAGGCTGACGTCTTGTCAATTGAAGCCATCATTTTAGCGGAATGTCCCGGTGGCTTCAAAGACAGGATGGTCATTATCAATTCTCATATATTTTTTTGCCACATGCGTGTCGCTATGCTTCTCACAACCGCCAGCGGCCATTGTCGGGTTCTTGCTACCGCTGTGCAGTGTAAATAGTGGAGTCCCCTTCCGGCCGGCGCGCCATAAAACCCCGTCTTGTTCTGGTGCTAACTTGCCGGCCACACACGGCCCATCAAATTCGCCTCCCCTCGCGTGAGCACCCCTTCCGTAATAGCCGAGTCCTCTACTTCAAAGGATAAGTAGTCTTGGAAAAAATGGCAGAGGAAAACATCGTTTTGCAATCCATGATTGAAGAGGAGCAACTCAATCAACCCTCACACTATTCAACTCAGTTATACGACAAAAGCCCACTATGTGCCGCGACAAGACATGCCCGCATGCACCGCCTCGCATCACGTTTACATCTCCTTGCATTGAGCAGCAGCAGCAACAACAGCCGGCAGCGCACGTCTCGGCATCTCGCAGCAGCCCAGACGCCCTACCTGACTACTTGCCATGACATGTTCAATCCCTTGGTGCATGCTCGGCCATCCTGCTGAACCCTCAAGAGCCCCCAGACTTGGCTAGCGACTTGGCGCCGCAAACTGCCCTCAACAATGCCGTTCATGACCATGGCATTACATGCCAAGCTGAAATGGCAACGCCCATCTACAACGGCGCTTGCACAGTCGTTCATCTAGTCCCGTTCTTCTACTACCAAATTGGGCGGCGGCCAGCTGACTTGCGAGCCACCGCCGCGCCGATCCCCACCACCCCCGGGCTGTAAACTATCACACTACACAGCCACCAAGAGCGCCTTTGTCGATGATGGTGTGAACAGACATTAGTCAAGTGCATGCGATATTGATGCAATCTCCTGTCTTGTCAAACATGCGCTTCACCCCCATCTTATCAGTCAGTCACTATTCAAAGTAAACCGGGCGCGTCATCATCGATTCTCATGTACTCATCAATTTTCTATTTCCATCACCTTCACAGTATACTTGCATACTGCTGACCAGAGTCTTGTTACAAAGTCTGCCCCTTCAAAGCATCAGCAAGTCGCCGTTACTCCCGCCTCCCTGCGTCGGCTGCATAACAGCCTGCGGTGCATGCGCATTTACCACGTAGCCCGTCACATTGCCACCGTCAAACAAATCGTCGCCCCCATCCATTCGCAGCGCTGCCATTTGCTGCGGCGCGACGCTGTTAAAGTATGCATCCGCGTCGTTAATGGCCTGCTGGTTACCGTTGGCACCAGCAGCGGCGCGACTTCTCAGGTCGATATCCGTGGGCTGCCCACCGCGGCCAAACATGCTCATCGTCTTGTTGGTATCAATGTCCGTCGGCAGATTCTGCTTTTGTAGGGCTGGCGAGTCTGGCAGCTTTCGCACTCGCGCTGATCGGAACACTGTTTGCACAGGCTTCAGATAGACCGTTGCCAGCGTGCCCACGTTGAGACACATTTCCTCGAGTATCGTCGCTTCCAGTTGCTCCGACTCAGCTGTAATGGGAGGTTTCTCGCCCATCACAATTTGTTTCGCCAGGCTGACATCGGTTGACAACAGTCGCCAGTACATGTATGCCCGGTCTCGTAAGTCGGGATTGTCTGTTTCCTCGGTCGCCCATTTCAGTACCTTGGGAACAAGCTCCTGTCCTCGCGTCGGTCTCTGGATAAACAGTTTCACAGTGGCCGTCAGTAGTGCCAACTGCACCTCGACAGGCTCCTCTTTAAATGCGTATAAAAAGTCATCTAGTAGAGCGTCACTGTTCTCAATGCGATCGGCATATTCTCCAATGACCCATACCATGGCTGCCTTCGCTTCTGGCTCGTCAAGAGAATCCAAATGCTCGCACAGTGTGCTAATAATAGATTCGTACTGGTTGGGGTATCGGCGGAAAATATTTCGAATGACGACTGTCGCTTCTTGGACAATATACGTGACCTTGGTAGCCACGAGCTCCAGAAGCAAATTAATGCACCTGGGAGCAGCAGGCTCAATCTTAATGGCCAGCTTTCCGATGGCTCGTACAGCTTTTCGCACAAAGTGTACATCGATTTCCGTGGCATATTCTCGGAGCTCCGTCAAGACTTCGTCAATATTGTGCTCGTTGGCAAGCATAAAGATAAGTTCCAACTTCGTGACTTTGACGTAAATTGGGTCGTTGTATTTGCAGAAAAAGACTCGAATATCATTCTTGAGGACTTCAGGTCGTCTTTGCAGGATAAGGAGCGCATTCCGCAGCGCAAGATATTGCACCTCGGGTCCTTTGGCAAGTAATGTCACCAGCGGTGGTGACAGTTTGCGGCAGAGTGCGGAAATTTGCTTTTCGTCGGCAATGTAGTTCAAGAGGTAGAGAATAACTCGAATGCAGGTCAAGACAACCGACGAGTTGGAATGTGATAGGCGTGGAGCGATACGCTCAGCTAGAAGCGACGCCTCACTGCAATCTTGTGGCACATAAGACATGAGTGCTTCTAAAATGTAGGTTTGACCCCATCTGTAGTAAAGGTCAGCATACGATGATTACCGTGTCAGCAACAAGAAGCATACTCGGAACAATCAGGCAGGATTGCAATCATTTTAGAAGCGTTGCTGTAGTCGATTGTGAGTTTAATAGCATCACTTCTTTCCCAGATATCCATAAGTGCAGCCAGTGCGCTTGCCACCACTGTCGGATTATCGTCTCGCAGCAGAGAGTTGAGTCGCTCGATGAGGTCAGATCCTTCAACCACACTTTGGTCGTGGTCGTATAATTTGGCAACGGAAAAGGCGGCAGTCTTCCGTACGTAGGGGTCCGCGTCTCGCAGCATGTTCTTGACAATCGGCACAGCGGCTTCGACAAATTCTCGCACGTGTATGTAAGACATGGTTCGTAGGGCGAGAGCGCGCACCAATGGATTACTATCTTCCATATCCTAGATACAGATACGTCAGTCCTGATAGTCGCCACGTGCAGGACAAGCAGACTCACAAGCTCCAATACCGGGATTGCTTTTACAGCAATTTCTGGCCGTACACGAGCATAATTGACTAGATAGAGGAAGCACCTGTTCCCTTGTTAGTAAAAGTATGCATCGATTCGCATCCGAGAACCAACATTTTCTTGATCTCCAGGCTCGGGAGATTCATGCACGCAATGACATCGGGAAACAGCGCAACCATGTCATTGTTGCTCATGGTCATGTTGGCGACTATTCGCTTCAGGGCAATCTTCTTCATGGAGAAATTCTTGTCCTTCTTTCCTCCACCGTTGAGCTCGAGGCGGAGCTCCGCAACTTTGCCCTGTCGACTTCTTAGCTTCTCGAGCGTCACCGGCGGATTGTAATACAGAAATAAGGCCATGGTCTTTGCTGTTGATGCAGAGCCTTTGCACGGCGGAGAGTAGAGTGTGCAAGGGCGGGATGCTTTATTGCAAGCACGTATCGAAACAAGGTCGGGCAAATGACGGATATGTGACGAGAGAGGGCAGGGTGAATATAGGCTTACTCGAGCAAACAGCTTGGAGTCGCCAGCGCCATCCTTTTTGGAGGACATGATGGGCGGCTGGTATCTATAACCCCGCGCGTGAAAGGGCGGTATACGAGGAAGAACAGCTGTCACGCGACAAGAGGCTGATGGTGTGCCGGTCCCGGGAGCACGTCTTCCGTGGTGGGCGCTGGGTAAACAATCGGGCGGCAATGATCAAGGTCCCCCTCACCAAGGAAGTGTCGCTTTTAGTGCAATTAGCTGGCGCCTCGCTGCAGTGCGGATTTAGGAGGGGTCCCGGAACTGAGGGGTGTTGGCGGCGCTGAGATGGCGGCTGCCCGATTCGGATCCTCTTGTTGACTATATCGCTCGCTTGATGGGATTCGTGTGGCGGGGACGTATTCAAAGGTGTCGGGAAATCTGTTGATTGCTGCACCCTCTCGTCATGGCTCGTTTGGCATTGGAAAGGGGGATCGATCGAGGAGTACCGGTAATCGATAAGGCTCCAGGCCGAACCGTTTTTAGTAGTAGCGCACCGGTCGGTTGGAACCGGTGGTTGCTCAGCTAAGCTGTGGGCCACACTGTGCCAACCACGGGGACGGGCCCCGATCTTGCCTACGACATTCACTTCATCTCGCGACACTGCAAGCCGCCCCCATTTCCAGCTCGCGCATCATTATCAACATGGCCGCAAACGCCTCCGCCGTCCCTCAATGGGTCCAGCAGCTGCAGTCGCCCCCAGCCGCAAAGTCCAAGGCACCGGGCATCGTTGACCCGCCAGGCTTCGCTGGTTCTGGTGGCAACAAGGTACGCGCTCCCACCCCAGGCTGGCAGCCATCTATCGCGCATACAGCATTGAAAATGTGTGCTAACCCGACACGATAACGGTAGAAGCAAAAGGATTCCAAGATTACACCGCGAAAGCCCCCGACGCACGATGAGATGGACACCCTCAAGCTTAAGAAGGCTTGGGAGGTTGCGCTAGCGCCTGTCAAGTCTCTGCCCATGACGTTGATCATGATGTACATGTCCGGCAACTCGCTACAGATATTCAGCATCATGATGGTCTTTATGGCCTTCAAGAACCCCATCATGGGCCTTGCCAATACCAATCAGGCCTTTGAGCGCTTTCAGACTGAGACCAACTCTGGCAAGATTCTTCAGACCAAGTTTGTGTATGTTGTTATGCAGCTTGCCGCGCTGGGTGTGGGTATCTGGAAAATAAATGGGATGGGTCTTTTGCCGTACGTCTTTTTTTCCCAAAAAACACCGAATTGTACGAAATGCTAATTGGTTTTAGAACAACACGATCAGACTGGTTGATGTGGGAGGCTCAAAGAGAGGCCGTGGAGCACGCTATTCCGGCTTTATAAGAAATTCATTCTGATTCATGTCTATGTCCATGTCTACTAATGCGTCTATATGCAAAAATTGCGATATACGGAGATGATGGTTTTCCTGCACCTTACAATGGTCTCAAGTCTTCTACAACGACTCGTTCAGCTTTCTCCGCTCTTGCCGCTGGCGCTTCTCGGCACGCCATCGAGGGCCGACCTTCTCGATATACAGAATCCAGGGCACGCAAGCAAACATGAGAAGTGCTAAAAATGTAAAGCACCATCCTCGTCCCATGCCCTTGAGCATGTAGTCAATGGCAGCGGTCGCTGCCGCGCCAAACAGGCAGCGCACCAAGTTATTGGCAGCTGCCGCGCTAGCCGGCGCCTCGGGAAAAAGGTCAACCATGAGCGTTGTAATCATGTTGAGCGATGTCGGTATCATCATTCCGATGATGAAGACCATGACTAGCGGCACTGCAACCGATGTTTCCATTTGCAGCGCCCATCCGTATCCTATCAACGCTGCCGCACCAACCGCCATAGACGGGTAGATGAGCTGCAGTCTGGCCCTTTCGATGGGGAACCTGTCGCCATTCTCTTTGGACTTGAGGTCGAATCCCACCTTTTTAGCAATCCTGCGGTAGTTCCAGTTTTGCGCGTAGCCCTGCCCAACTGACGTGACGCAGCATCCCAGTCCGTATGGGAGGTAGCAAAGCCCGACCTGCAAATCATCATAATTGTAGATGTCTTTGAGGAGCGTTCCCATTGTGGCGGCAACCAGGATGAAGCTCAGGTAGATCACGGCCGCAATCAGCAGGATCGAGCCCATTTCTTTTTCAAACACCATGGTGAGGGTGCTGAGCGGGTTCGGGACGGAAAGCTTGGGCCTCTGCGACGCCGGCATCTCCTCCTTTGGCCGGCGGTCCCTGGAGCAGGACACCAGCGGGCGGTTCCATGTCTGCGCGGCGTAGGACCCGTTGCCGACGACGTTGCGGCCCGTCTCGGGCGCGAAGAGCACCCAGGGAACCAGAAACGCCGTGACAAAGACGGCGAGGAACCAAAAGATGGACGGCCAGCCGAGCGTCTCCGAGAGCACGCCGCCGAGAAACGGCCCCAGCGTCGGCCCGACGTTGATGGCGGCGCCCAGGTAGCCCATGTACTTGCCGCGTGTGGACCGCGGCGCCAAGTCCGCGACGACGCCGTAGCCCAGCGCCAGCGTACCGCTGCTGCCGGCCGCCTGCACGCAGCGGAGGACCATGAGCGCGGCGTAGTCGCGCTGCAGCGCGAGCCCGACGTTGGCGCCGAGAAAGACGAGGAAGGAGAGCGCGTATGCTGGCCGCCGGCCGGCCTTGTCGCCGAAATCGCCCAGCAGCGTCGGCGCCACGCCCTGGAAGATCATGAACGTCGTTAGCGTCAGGTTGATGAGGCTCAGCGAGACGCCCAGGTCGCGCGCGACGGAGCCGAGTGCCGGAAAGTAAATGTTGGACGTCATTGGCGACACCATGCTCGCGAGCGACACCATGACGATGATGCCGACGCGCGCCCGCCGCGAGAAGACGGTGTACGGCGCGGACACGGTCCGCGAGAGCGCTAGGGAGCACGCCGCCTGCTGCGCGTCGGCGGCCGCCGCTTCTGTCGCGGGCGCCTGCACCCATGCGGCGTCCGCGTTGTGTGGTGGCGCGCGAGGTGTGAGGGGCCGGCGGCCGGAGGTGGCGCCGCCGTCGACCGGGCTTTCATTCGGGAGACCCATTACGACATGAGAAAGGCTGCTAGATTCGCAGCACTGGCTATTATAATAGCATTGGGATCTGATGCATTTTTTGCAACGATATTAGAAGAACAAGATGGATAATCAGTCGGACAAGGGGGGGGAAGATTGCATTGCTTCATTATAAGAGCGACATCGGTCTTCGCCTTCAACAAAAGGCCCTTGGATATGTGGGTTAGTCCACATTCGCAGCCGGCCGCCGGCGTCTTATTCCTTGGGCCGGCTGCTACCATCCGGGCATTCGGTGACCAAGCACAAAACACCGTTTATCCCCTAAAATAAACGTGGTAATTGCAGCGCTTGCGATTCGTTCGACTGAGCCAAAGTCGGCAAAAGATGACTCGATTTTGTCGTGGATGATCCATTTAGCAGGCGGCTGATGAGAAAAAAAACCCATATGTTGCTTTGTTGATTAGGTATACAGACAGAG
Source organism: Beauveria scarabaeidicola (assembly GCA_037289395.1). Taxonomy (NCBI): domain Eukaryota; kingdom Fungi; phylum Ascomycota; class Sordariomycetes; order Hypocreales; family Cordycipitaceae; genus Beauveria; species Beauveria scarabaeidicola. Next base: position 67,735 of record JAEIJG010000014.1, on the reverse strand, counting down.
GCTTCTGTGTTATCAAGGTCCGAACCTGTTAAGAAGGCGACTTGGTGTAAAGGGCAAAGGCTAATAGCCTAATGGGCGTTGGTGTGTGTGCCTGCCGAGTGTGTTCCCAAACTAGCATGAATGGCAGTCAGCTTTAGAAATGAAGGCATTTATTTCATCATGTGCATTGAAATGGCTCATTCGTTCGAAAAGATTCCATTGCCGAGCGCCAAGCGGGCCTGACTGTGCCGACGACGCAGTATAAACAACCCCAAGTAGCTATTGCGCCAAAACAACTCTTCCGCTACTGTAAGAAACGGCGTGGAATTGAAACTATAGATTGGGCCCGTCAATTGTTTTTAATATTGTGCCGTTCTACGGCTTGGCCCAACCGAGAAACGCTTCATACTCTTTTTCCACCCAAGTATAGTTACAAATCCCGTGCAGCAGTGTAAATATCTTCATTTTGGACAATTTACTATTTAATACATGTGCCATCTCAATTTCCTCGCGGATTGCACCAAGCCAGAAACAAGTCTTCAACTCAATGTGAAAATCTCATACATTTTCAGCCAGGCCCCATAACCAAGGACTTTTGCAAAATACATTGTCTGCTTTGCCAACCCACACGTTGCACAAGCGCAGCCGTCAGATTGTGGCGACAGACAAGCAACACAAGTATAGTTATATCGACATAGATCAACCCTGATAACCTTGTCCACTAGAATACAGCCTCCTGAAACGCCAGTAATAAAACAAAGTCGTCTATGCTCAAAGCTGACCAGCCTCCAGGCTCTTGCGCGCAATTTATTTCCTTCTCATCAGTTTCTTTTTCAGGGGCCCTTTGACTCTACTGGTGTCGGTGCAATTCTTCTCTTCTTGGGCTCTTTTTTCTCCTCTTTCTCGCTGTCCGTTGCATCTCTCTTGCTGCCAATCACGGTATTACTGGGCGTTTCTGGTGGAGTCGTCATGGGAACGCCGGTGACTTTACCCGAATTTGTGGCAGCGACGGCAGGCACTGTGCCCGCTATGAGGGTTGGGTTGCTAACCACTCCTGTATGCATTGAAGACGACTGAGTTGCTATAGATGACGCCGAATTTGATCTCGCTGGCGAAGGTGGCCTCTTTGCAGTGGCACTCACTGAAGCCGGTGGTGATGGTGCCGTGAACGAGCTAGTCGAGTTGCGGTTTTGATGTTGCGAGCCGCTAGAAAATGGCGAGGGAGGGGCAAACGTCGTCGTCGGTGTAGCAAGAGCATGTTGGTTGGAAACGGCTGCACTGGCCTGGCTCTTGGCTGGCGGACCGACTTCGCCCTGGTAGATTTCTCCCAACTCTCCCGATGCAAAAGATAGGGTAGAACAGAATCCATCAGATGATGAGACGAGTAACGTGAGTCCGTCATTCGACCTATTATGTTGTTAGCTTCAAAGTCTTGGTTGTTAGAAGTTCTAATTACCATGCGAGATCAGTAAAGGTCGCGCAATGCAGGTTGCTGACGACACAGATTGGCGTCTTTTGCTGCGTATCATACAACAAAACAGAGTCCTGAGTGGCGACGGCATACACCATTCTATATGGCAGCGAGAAGGCCGGCTTGGGGCCTGGAGTAGCAGCGCTTGCTTCTACGCTGGTTGGTTTGGCTGGTGTTGAAGCAACATCGGCAGCAGCAGGTGGCGGAGGCGGCTCCATAACCGGTGGGGGCGAGGTTGGTCTCGAAAGGGGCTCCGGCAGTGACGGAATGTCCTCTTCCGCAGAAGAGGTGTCAATGGTGATATGCTTGGTCTGTGGAGTGGAGGTGCGCAGGATATAGATTAAAGGTGAGCATCTAACGACCACGGACGGCTTCTTGTGACCGGGGAGATGCGCGACGGGTGGTTTGTTGATGCCTCCTCTCGTATAGATGTAGACGGTATTTATAATGTCATAGGTGGGCTTTGCATCCTTGTCTGCCTGGTGTTGATTTTGATATTGGCCAGACGGTGTGAGCAGCAGGCTACCATCGGGCGTGAAAGTGAGGCGACGGAAGAAGGAAGTCAACGTCTCGTTCGCGTAGAGGCTTGCATTCTTCATGCCAAGTCCGAGAAGTGAAGATGAGGGGTGTGGCTTTGGGGACGCTTCCATGGACATGACAGCGGGGAGTGGCAGCGAGGGCGCGGGTGAGGCAGATCGACGAGAGGAAAACGAGGATCGACGGCTGTGGCTAACGACGCTGGGCGGGTTCATGGGCAGCGGGAACGAGGTTGGTGTCCCTGGTGCCGACGGAACTGGTGATCCGATTGACGTATTTGAATCGACGACGGAAATTTGACCTCGGTGACCAAAGTCAGGAGGGGCTGGACTGCTTGAGGAGATGCGTCTCGGCGGTAGGTCAGCCTTGATATGACTGGCGAGCCGCGGGGGCTTGTCGTCTTGGCTGAGAGTATATTGGCCATCTTTCGTCTTGAGGGAATATATATGGACTGATCGATCGGACGACTGCGTGGCAATGTACTCGTTCAACGGGTCCCATGTGACGCCTTGGACGTAGTGGCTGTGTTCGGCTATTTGACGGACGAGAATGCCTGAGCAGCGACATTAGCATTGACGGGTGAAAGCAATTTTTCGGGGGTGGGAGCGTCTACATACCTGTTGTAGCACTATAGATTCGGGCTATGTTGTCCATGCTGCCAATAATGAAGTGGGCAGCATCGGGGGACCATGCCAGGTCGTAGATTTCAGCACCGCTTGAGCGGCACATGTGCTTTGCACGCCAAGATTCTTTGTCGTCGAGGCCATCAGAGCCGAAATTCGAATGGGTCAGTTCGCTGGGAACCCAGAGAATGACGTTTCCGTCGTCGCCAGCCGAGGCAAGGAGTTCGCCTGAGGGGAGAAGGTGTCAGCGACGCCGTTTGGCAGACAGGACAGCACGATGACAGGTTAGTTGGGAGTGGCCACGTACCTTTGGGGGCCCAGCGGACGACATTGACGGCCTGGTTATGCTTGGAGAGGGTAGAAAGGTATTCAACCTTGCGATCGGTGCCGTGCGTGTCGACTTTCCAGATGCGAACGTGGTTATCACCACCAGCAGTAGCGAGACGACCCTTGCCGCCGGGCTCAAAGTGAGCTGAGTAGACGGGGGCGTTTTGCTCGTGCCAATTGATGATGAGCGGCGTGGCCTTCATCCTGACGAGGGAGTGCTACGACAGCTCTGTTGTGGGTGACATGAAAGGGACCTCGCGGTCGATGAGCTGGGCGATAATATTTGTAGCAAGTCGACTTGTTGGGAGGTGGCAGCGAGGCGCTGAGTGGGCGAGCGGCGGAAGACAGAAGCCAGGAGCCGGGAGACCACGAGGACCGGAAACTGTGGCTATTGTGGCTTGGAATTTCGGCGGTTCGCGTAATTTCCTAATTTCCTTGACGAAATGGCTGCAGCGAGATGTCTGGATGCGCGAAGAAGCAGCAACTGAACTAGATAGATCGGACAAGCATTGAATTCAATTTAGCAACCTGGTAGGGCGTGGGCGCGTGGGGACGAGCCGTGGCGAGAACTTGCGGGTCAGCATATCACAGTGCCGATTTGGTCGCGTTTCAGCGGGCTCCCAGCGTGCATTAGGTACAAAATTTACCGTTGTTGGTGAGCTGTTACAGTGCCTACAGGTAACTGAATCAACCATCGTTAGCCCCCCCCCTTGTATTAGCTGTGCGACCGGGCATGTTGAATGCTGAGCCACGCACCTTGCAGGCAGCTAATGAGACGCGGCTCATCGTGGATGGAGGTCTCAACTCTGTGCATCACCACTTAGATGAAGCTTTTTTATCGACCAGGCCATTCGGCATTGGACTTGCATGAGGTTTGTTGTTGCAGTCTCGCCCCGTCAGATGTGCTCGGTTCCCACTATGCGTGGTTTTTGTCTATCTCTTGTCGGGACGCGCTGAGGGTGAAACGGCCTGCCCTCTCATACTTTGAAAAGTGTTCAATCGCTCTGGGATTTTATCACGATTGGATTCGCTTCTGTTGCGTGGGCTTGGGGCAATGGGATTTTTCTTCGATCCTTGTCGCTTGGCAAAAGTAGACGATTTGATCAAAGACGTCTTCCTAGCAAGCTCTTGAATACCTGCGAGGCGTGGCAAGTACATGGGCAAACAAGTTCCAAAGGCTGGGCAACAAGAACATGTATAGTAGTAGCACACGACACAAAAAAGAGCGTAAAAGCCATGTCACGGAATCACAGGGCCGGGACATCCTTCTTAAACACCACCTTCGGCTCGCGCCTCGGACAAGCTGTCACACACGTCCACGAGACGCATCTAGGGTAACCGTACTGAGCGTGGATATGCGGGCGCGTCACGATGCCGCCAAACAGGCAGCAATAGAGCGACCAAAGGGAGGAAAGTGGCTGCATTTCAGCCCCAATGTCTGATCGACATGCAAAAACTAGCTGCAGCTTCCTTACTGAGCGGTGCCTGCGGCTGACCGTCCCGAGGCAACAAGAAAAATGAAATATGTCGCGTCCCATATGTCTTCACATCGGACGTCGAAGAAGGATGAAGTCAGTAATGAACATTTCCGAATATGGGAAATGGCAGTTGGATCGATTGATCCATGTTTTCCAGCCGTGGGGAACAAGAGGCGTGAAAATGGACGACGAAAGAATACTGCCTGTTGGCCTAACACCAGGTTTATTTTACGCTGGGATGTGAGTCACCCCGGAACACCGTGGTGGTCAGAAACTGGGTTAGCTTATTACTCAGTGGAAATGAGTTGGCTGTACTCGTAGTCTCGTAGCCGTCGATCTGTCAGCATGGCCCTATCGAGGTCGAGATGCGCCATTGCATATCCATGCTGGGACTGTGGCACGCTCATCAGTCTGGGATATCATCGAGTTCGCCAGCAGAGATATCAAGTGACGTGCCAAGTGGGTTTGGAGCAGACTACTTCTGGACCACCACGCGTGACCGCCGTTGATGTGATGTGCGACGATGCCCGACCCTACGATGCAATCAGGACAGCCACAGACAGCACTTTCAGCCGCCAAACCATCACGGGGCTTGGCGCATGCAGGTGGGATTGGTCCGAGATTTCGACTGTGCATGCAGGGACTGAGCAACTAGCCAAAAAAGGTAAGAAAAGGATGTTGGACGACGAAGGAGTTGGAGACTGGTGTTAGCTGTTTCCCAAAAAACTTTAGCCACCGGGCGTAAACTTTTGGGTTTTTAGGTCGGTGCTTGTATTTTGGACAATGTAAACGACCTCTACTAACGACTGGTAGACACAGTCTGGCGTTTTTTTCACACGCAGCCTGGTGCCCTTACGCATTTAGTTTTAGGCGCGTTTGCCATTCACATACATATTTCATCTACTTTACGCGCGTTGGGTTTTGCAATTCGCCCAGAACATATCCACAGCTAGTGCTATAACCTCAGCCAGAAGAGCGCGATGCCCTTATATGTATGGATAGCCGTAGAAGACTAGCTTATATCGCTCGTACGGGAAAGGAGGAGGACATGAACAGTACTTTGACCTTTGACCTTGAGCAGAAGATAAAGTGATCGGGCCAGAGAGTAGATTGGGCGTCGTCATAGCAGAATCTCCGAGGTGATATTCGAGGCGATTATAAGAGCCAGAAAGGGAGATAAGATCTTGCGAGATGGCTTGACGTGAAGTCATGTGACCAAATGCCTAAACGCCCTCGCAAACAGGCAAAAGCAAGGTATCCCTTTAGCCGCTCGTACTTGACACTTTTGCTGGGTGGGTTTGTGACTTTAGAGCCTATCCTCGACAGTTCAAGGGATGCGCAAAAGAACAAAAAAAAACGCGCAAAGCACCACCGGATACGGGCAACGGGGTGGTGATAAAAGAAGACGAGGGAGGGAGGGGTTGCGCGACGGGTGGTGAGTAAACGAGGTGGGTGATTGCCACTGATTGGATCGGCGCAAGACATAAAGAAGAGACATGGCTGCAGATCATAAAGTAATATGCAGGTATTGATACATACATGCTCACAGTAGCCTTTGTCCGCATTGACTTGTATTACTAGTTCCAGCCTCAACGGGTGGCTTGCAAGGAAGCGACATGAAATCTGCGTTTGGCTGGGTACGACTTCCAGCGCTGCGCAGTGCCCGTTTTTTGGCTTGGAACCAAGCGCTAGGAGGTCCCTGCAAGGACGATTTTTCAACATAAAATAAAAAATATTCAGTTTTTACTGAAGATGCCCGGCGCAGTTTGGCAGGGCAGGCTACGGGCAGCCCCAGCTGGCGGTGTTGGAACCGCCAGGGCCAGCTCGGCGGGCGCAAAAGGGCAGTGGCCAACACGGTGGTGAGGATACCTAGACTCAGGTAGTTACCACACCGAATGATTCATCTCGACGGACATGGACCCCAGGTTCTGACTGGCAGTGACAGCCCACCAACCCACTTGGATGGGTGACTCGTAAATAACCGCCACGCCCTCCGCCCGTTTGTGATGAAGCCCCACGGTCCCAGCATCGTCGCCTGCCTATTTCAGCTTGCCGGCCAACGGTCATAGTACGGCCGTCTGTTAAAACAAGGTATGCCCTTTTTCTTTGTCAGTGGTACTGGTATAGAGCAAGGATGGTGGTTGTGCTTCCGGTCGACTGGGGAGAGGCTGGCACGAGTCACAGACGGCTGAGATGCCGGCCGGTGAGACTCCTCCGATCTTGGACAGTCAAAAAAAAAGGCTAGTTGCAGATTAATAGATGAGAAGCTATAATTTAATTAGAGTCATCCGGTGGACCTAAAACGATGGATATTTTCAGCCGCGAGGCAGCGAGTGTCTCGAGAGAGGTTTGCAAAGCCCGTGTCGGTCAGAAAATGGCTTGTGTCTTGTGTGGCGGGCCAACTCTGGTTAGTATCTCCATCAGGCAGCATTTTACGTCGACTTTGAACCAAATAAATGAAGGGCCTACTGCTTGCTGCCTCCCGTCGGCGTACGCCTCCGGCCATCTCGGACCTACTTGAGCCGGACGGAGGTCATGTCTCAATCGCTGCGCTTGCCGCTAGGGGTCCAAGATTACCAAAGTAAAAAAAGAAAAGAAAAAAAGGAAAAAAAGATAAAAAGATAAAAAGATAAAAAGATAAAAAAAGGAAAGAAAGCTAGCGCGACGATTTTGCAATTGAGGACGGCGCCAATGTTAGCCCTATACCAGCAGGGAGCGCATGTCTGGGCCTGTTTCTTTTTTTCTTTTTCTTACCTCTTCCCGTGGTGGTGTAAGTAGGCTGCTTGGGCTGTATTTAGGCTGTAGCGCTACGAAAGTTCCAAAAGTTGAACCAGTTCGCACCTAATTTTTTCTTCTGAAGCTCTTTGCCCCTCCACTGACGAACCAGTGACGGTTCACCTGCGCAGTCAAAAGTTATTAGTGCCGACACCCATGTCGCCCCCCCATCTTCCCTTCAGCCTCATCCACTTTGGTGACTAAACTTTCGCCCGCCAGACCCTGCCGGCCGCCAGCCGTGTGTATTTACTATTACTCCGTACTTTGCAGGTATTCCCTGCACGCTATTAATGCAAATCGGTACTTTGTTTTCCTCATCTTGGCCTCTTTTCTTACGAGTTGCTGTGTCCTAAATATTATCATTATATTCTTCGACTTTTTCTGGTTAGCTCGTTTAAATTACCACATCTGGAATTGATTAGTGACTCGATAACGCCGTACGTAGTACTTATTGGTTCAATGTCTGAGGGGGTGGGAGCCTCGACTCAACAGTAAACAGGCTGAGCGTTCGGAACGGTGCACGTCATAAGACTACCTTACCACCTGCTCCCCTGCTTGGCCCCAGGCACTTTTACTCTCCGGGTTCCTTTCTTCTGAAATTTTTTTCTCTGCGCGCCTTGTCTTCCATTTTCATCAAGATCTGGATGTGCTTCGTTTCTGGCTGCTCCCCATTGCCGCCACCGCCAAGCCGATAGCATCATCGAGCCCGTTTGTCCTCCAGTGCAGCCGCTCACCAGCTGTCAGCACGGCACACGCTTAGCTCGGACCCGCCGCCGCTACCCTTCGGTCTTGGACGTACCACGATCCTGAGAAGAAGAAAAAAACAGGACGGACAGCTGACCAGGCACGAGTTTCTCTTCCTGCGTCGTCCTCGTCAGCCATCACCAGCCCTTTGAGGAGGCGTCTTGTTTTTTTGTCGCGCGCCATCTCCAGTCATGGATCACGACCAGCTCTTCTACGCCGCGGCTGCTGGACTGGCTGTTGCGGCTGTCACCACACTGCCTGCTCTCTCCGCCATCGTCTCCCAAATCCGCTCCCGAGCTCCCAAGGACAACTTCTATGAGGACCAGGATGGTGTCGCTACCCCCGAGACTATCGCGGCCTTTTCCAACAAGGCCAGCAAATTTGCCGTGACTTTTCTGGCTGCATCCACTGCTGCATTGTCTATTGCTGTCGCCGTCTTGAACTCAACTGCTTCTTCCCATGGTAGCTTATTCCTGTCCACCTGGCTCACCACCAGTGCTTGGGTAAGTTTGTCTCTGGCTCAACTTGGCCTCATAGCCTTCTCGAGAGTCTCGAGAGTTCTTCGCTCCTAATTGCTAATTGTCCACTCTTTCGATTGCTAGATTCTCATCTTGCTGCAAGCTGCTTGTTTGTCTGCTCACCACAACTTCATCCAAGTCTATAACATCGGCCTCGGTATCTTCCTCGCTTCCCTTATCAATATCATTGTCGCAACCACCGAAGCCAATCATGTTGGTCAATACAGATCCCTCCAGCACGATGTCACCCTCATCCTGCGCCTCTGCACTCTTGCTTCTGCCGGTTTTCTCGCCATTGCCTCTACGCTCATCCCTCGCCGCCCCGATGTCTTTTACCACGATGAGCCTGTCGACCGCAACTTTAGCGTCAATGCCCTTGACAGATTTACCTGGGGCTGGGGTCGTAAGACACTCGACCTCGGAGGCAAAAAGGGCGATCTGAAGCAGACCGATGTTCCCCGCCCCCCCAGCTACGCTAGATCCAAGTGTCTCGTCGAATCCTGGGAGAGCTTCAAGTTTGGTGCTGGTCTGCTTCGCAACCTCATCCACGTCTACGGCTGGCGCTTTGCCATCCAGTGGACTGGTACCCTCTTCCGTGTCGCCGTCGGCATGATTCCCTACTTGATTCTCCTAAGGCTCATCCAGAAGCTCGAAATCACTCCTCGAGATGAAATGAAATTTGGTGATTTCTGGCTTCACATTGTTGGTCTTGGACTTTGCGGCATAAGTGAGCAGTGGCTTGATGGTTACTTGAACTGGTATGCCATTGTCGGCATGGGTATCCCCATGTCTGCTCAGCTTTCCGCCCTTGTCTTTGAGAAGTCTCTCCGACGCAAGAATGTCAAGACTGCTGAGAAAAACCGTGACACTGACGTAGAAGCCAAAAAGAACAGCGACGACGATAACAAGGATAATAAGGACAACAAGAAGGATACCAAAGACAAGGAGGAGGACAAGGAGGATAAGTCAGACGAAACTGTTCTTCGCTCGCGACAAGCCATTGTGAACCTGGTCGGTGTTGACTCGAGACGCATTGCCGATTTCCTTGCCATGCATTTCATCATCATCAACGCCATTTCAAAGCTCATCCTTTACTCCATCTTCCTCATCCGGCTCATCGGTTACCAACCATACTTGGCTGGTGTCATCGCCTGGGCCATTGTCTTGCCAATCAACATGTACGCCTCAAAGATTTATCTGAAGCAGGAGGACAAGCTCATGAAGATTCGTGACGAGAAGCTTGCCATGATCAACGAGGCTCTCCTTGGTATTCGGCAGATCAAATTCTCCGCTCTCGAGAAGGAATGGTCCGCACGCATCATGGCCAAGCGTGCAAAGGAACTCGGCACAATCCGATACATTTTCGCCATTGATCTTATTCTCTTCACTTGCTGGATTGTCAGCCCCATCCTACTCGCTGTCGTCTCGCTCGCTGTATATGCTGTTCAGAATGGAGCTCTCAAACCCTCTACCGCTTTCGTTGCCATTGGCATCTTCAAGAGTCTGGAAATGAGTCTCTCTGTTCTCCCCGAGTTCATTGGTTATGGCCTCGATACCCTCATCTCTATCCGCCGACTTGGCAAGTACCTCGAGGGTCCGGAGATGACCGACATCATCACACGTGGTTATGATGCCGCTCTCGACAATGCGTCTATTGCTTGGCCTGTCGACGACGAGGTTCCCGAAGATGAGCGATTTGTCCTCCGCAACCTGAACCTCTCATTCCCCCAGGGTGAGCTTTCTGTCATTTCTGGTAAAACTGGTACCGGCAAGAGTCTTTTGCTTTCGTCTCTCATTGGTGAAGTCGATCTTCTCGCCGGCAAGGTCATTATGCCTCGTGTACCGCCTCTGGCCGAGCGCAACGACATCAAGGCCCACAAAGGCAACTGGATCCTTCCCGGCACTGTTGCGTACGTCAGCCAGAACCCGTGGCTTGAGAATGCTACCCTCCGTGATAATATTACCTTTGGTTTGCCATTCGACGAGGAGCGTTACAACACTGTCATCGAGGTCTGCGCTCTGCGCAAGGATCTTGACATTCTCGAGGACGGTGACAAGACGGAGCTGGGTGCTAACGGTATTAACCTGAGCGGTGGTCAGAAGTGGCGTGTCACTCTCGCTCGTTCCGTCTACTCACGTGCCGAACTCTTGCTCCTAGACGACATCTTTAGTGCTGTCGATGCCCACGTTGGCCGACAGATCTTCGAGAACTGCATTGCTGGCCCCATTTGCCAAGGTCGTACCCGTATCCTCGTCACTCACCATGTTGCCCTGGTTCAGTCCAAGACCAAATACCTGGCTGAGCTTGGTGAGGGCACGGTCCTTCACTCTGGTCTCACCAGTGACCTCGCTGAAGATGGGACTCTCTATAAAATTCGCAGTCATACTCAAACCGAGGCGGAAATCGAGGCCGACGAGGCCACCAACGCCGAGACCATGGTCAATTCCGAAGAAACCTCCGACATTGAGAATGAGTTGCAAAGGGTTCCTTCCAAATCTGCCAAGAAGTTTGTCGAAGACGAAAAAATCGAAAAGGGCTCTGTCAAACGTCACGTCTATGCCACCTACATCAATGCCAGTGGCGGACTTCCTTTCTGGATTGGTTGCGCTTTCTTCTACGTTGCCTATGAAGCTGGTAACGTTGGTCGCAACTGGTGGCTGCAGATCTGGACTGGACAAGCCGTCAAGACACCCGCCGATAACTCGACGATATCCATCAATACTTACTCCTCTCATGGGGCCGCTAGCATGTTCTCGCTGCAGCACGGTAGCCTTCATGCTTCTGCTGCACCTGTTACCGATAACGACCAACACTTGAGCTTTTATCTCGGCATCTACGCCGCTATTGCTTTGGCGAGCGGCATTGTTGGTTCCATGCGTATGATGTGGGCTTTCGCCATGAGTCTCAAAGCTAGCCATAAGCTCTTTGAACAAATTCTTTTCACCGTTGTCCGCACGCCCCTGAGATGGCTCGATACTGTTCCCGTTGGCAGAGTCCTCAACCGTATGACTGCTGATTTCGATGTCATCGACACCCGCCTGAGCTTCAGCATCAGTTTCTTCATCGGTAGATGTCTTGCCATTATTGCTGTCTGTGCCGCGTCGACTTTGGTCACTCCACTTGTTCTGCCTCTGGCACTCCTCCTCATCATTGGTGCTGGTTTCATTGGAAAGAAGTACATGGATGGTGCCCGACCTATGAAGCGTCTCGAGAGCAACTCCAAATCTCCTGTATTTGAGCTGTTCAATACCACGCTCGCCGGCGTTTCCACACTGCGAGCTTTCCAGAAGAACACGGACTATGTCAAGCGCATGCACTACCACCTCGACACTTGGAATACTAACAAGGTTCACTTTTGGATTTTCAACCGTTGGATGGGTATTAGAATGGCAGCCATTGGCACCATCTTCACTACTTGCGTCGGTGTCATCATCATTGCCACCAAGACCAACGCTGCCATGGCCGGTTTTGCCATGTCCTTTGCGCTCGATTTTGCCAACACGATCCTTTTCGCTATTCGAGCCTACGCTAGCCTGGAGCTTGACATGAACGCTGCCGAGCGTGTCGTTGAGTACTCGGAGCTGAAGATGGAGCAACAGGACGGTGTAGAGCCACCTGCTGCCTGGCCCACTTCTGGTACTATTGAGATGAAGGACGTCGTTGTCGGTTATGCAGATGACCTGCCTGCCGTTCTCAAGGGCGTTTCTTTTGTCGTCAAGAATAATGAGCGCGTTGGTGTCATTGGCCGTACTGGCGCTGGCAAGTCGTCCATGACTCTCGCTCTGTTCCGTTTCCTGGAAGCGCGCTCCGGCTCCATCATCATTGACGGCGTCGACATTTCGAATATTGATCTTCACAGCCTGCGCTCGCGCCTCGCCATTATCCCTCAAGATCCTGTTCTTTTCTCTGGAACCGTTCGCTCCAATCTTGATCCTTTCGAGACGTATAGTGACGAGGATCTCCGCGAATGTCTCCAGCGTGTTCACCTCGTTGATTCCCTACCCGCCACTCCCGCCAACGAGCCTGCGTCGTCTTCCAACTCCACCGTCGCGCCGCAAAACACCAACATTTTCCGGGATCTCAACAGCGGCATCTCCGAGTCGGGCGGCAACTTGTCCCAGGGTCAGCGCCAGCTGCTCTGCATTGCCCGCGCCATTGTCTCTCGTCCCAAAATTATGGTCCTCGACGAAGCTACGTCGGCCGTTGACATGGCTACGGACGCGCTTATCCAGCGCAGCATCCGCGAGGAGTTTGACAACAGCACCCTGCTTGTCATTGCGCATCGTCTGAGTACCATTGCCGACTTTGACAAGATTCTCGTCCTCAGCGAAGGCGCCGTCGCCGAGTACGGTAGTCCCAAGGAGCTTTGGGATACAGAGGGCAGCATCTTCCGCGACATGTGCGAGCACAGTGGTGAGAAGGACAAGCTGGAGGCTACCATTCTCGGCAAGCAGTAACTACTTTTGCAGCTGTTTCCTCGCATTGCCACGAACCCATTACGCAAATTTGAATTTTATAGCATTGGTTTCGTTTACATTGTTGTTTCGATCGTCTTACTCTATTGTTGTTGGGTTCTGGTTTGGCACTGTTCACTTTTGAGAGTTTGCGGGAGGTGGTCAAAAAGGGAGGCAGCTCGAATGATATTAGTGAGGGGATGGTTTGTTGGGAGAAGCGAACAAAAAGCGGCTACTCTCATGTTGCAACATTTTGCATGTTCTTTCTTTGGATAATCCTTGTCGAGCAAAACAAAAAGTAAAATTATATTCTGCAGTTTTGGGTCCAATAACATTAAATGCCTGCCGCCGTGGCGGACTCGATTTATGCTCAGATAATATAGTCCCGCTTCGAGCAACGTGAATCAGTGATTTGAATCCAAACATCCCATTATGAGAATCGCATCAGCATTACAAGGTATCAGCATTATTTTCATTATTTAGGTCCGTATAGTACCCAGGCCGTTGCAACGCCATTGTGAATCAATGTTTTGTATATACCGTGATGCGCCCTGATTGCCTCTACATACCAGCCCAGTCCCATCCGCGCCTTTACGAGTCTAGATCCCGCGTGACCGTGCTGACATTACTAGCATGCGCGAGGAGAAACTTGCAGCACGTGAGCGTCAGCTTGCACGCCTTTGTCCAGCCGTCGTCCTGGGCGATGCCGAGACGGATGCTGACGTCGTCAATCTTGTCGCCGTCGATGCGGTAGGGGAGGCAGAGGGGCCGGCCGGTGCGGGCCGTCTTGCGCTGAATATGGTCGCCGAGCTGGCGGACGAGCTCGAGGAAGGCGACCATGGCGTTATCGAAGCTGCGGTGGAGCAGCCGCAGACCGAGGGGCAGGTCGCCGCCGGAGCTGTAGAGCTCGAGGACGTTCTTCTTGGGCGGTGCGGGCGGCGGGCGGGCGGCGCGGGCGTGGGCATCGATGTGGCGGCTGGCAGCAGGGCTGGCAGCGGCGGCGGCGGCGTCGAAGCGGACAATCTTGGACGTGCTGCCCATGGGCTGCGGCTCGTAGCCCTGGAAGCGGAACTCGAGCTTGTCGGCGACGGTGACGAGGAGGAGCAGCGCGTGGCCCCAGGCGGCGTTGATCTCCGGCCAGTCGACGGGCTTGCTGGAGAGGCGGCCGAGGCGCAGGCTATTGATGGTGGCGAAGCTGCCATCGTGGCTGATGCAAAAGGTGTCATTGTAGACGTTGGTTCGTTGCAGCTTTTGCAGCAGCTGGGAGTCGTTGCTGTATTTCATGTTGACACTGTCCCTCTCGGCCTGAAACTCAGCCATTTCGGCCGCGAAAGCGTTGCGCCCGGCCCAGAAAGCCGCCTCTTCCTGGTCGAGCTGCAGCGACTCGTCCTCGAGCGCGAGAATCTCCTCGTCGAGGGCGTCCTTTTCGGCCTCGAGGCGCTTGAGCTCCTTCATGGCAGCCGCCCTCTCGTTTTCCGCCTTGCGCTGCCGCTCCCCGGCGGCCCTTTTGTCGGCCTCGCTGGGCTGCGCGGCGCGGAGCTCCTTGAGGTGAGTGATGTAGGCGTCGCGTGTGCGGGTGGCCGCGTCGAGCTTGCGCTGCAGGCCATCGACGAGCATGTCGGTGCACTCAATGCAGATGGGATAGTCAATGTCGGCGCGTGCCGTAAGAATCTCAAACAGGCGGTTGACGCGGCCCATCTCGTCCTCGCGTGGCGTGGAGCTGGCGGCGTCGGTCTGGTGGGAAGAGGATTGCTGTGTCTTGGTCGGCGACGGAGCAGACGCTCGGGGCGAGAGCTGCTGTTGTCTCGGCGATTGTGAGCGATCATGTTGATGGCCGAGCTGTGATTCAGAGAGGTAGATGAAGGACATGGCAGGGTCTCGTGGGTTGCTGCCGTGATGGCGTTTGAACGTCGGCTGGCTGCTTGCGCTTTGCGACGCTGTCTCGTAGAGTGGTTTTCGGGTCGCATCTTGCCCTTTTATTTGTGACTTGGCCGGAAACTGGACGACTGTCTGTTTGGGTGGCTGTGGCGATGCTGAAGCTAGAGATGAGGTGAGCATTCTCTCTGCCAGAGGCTGACGGTTGCAGGCGGAAAGGGACATACAAACCAAAAGATCATAGGCGGCTGGATTTAGGTCTTGGAGGGAGCCGTCCAGCTTGAGAGGCTGGCGGCACTTCTGGCAGAACATATTTCTTTATAATATTGCGCCCATTATGTTGAGTTGAGCAGTACAGGGTGTAGAATGACGTTGTCACGAGCGTTGATGCAGGTAGTGTGATGGAGAGAGTGATGATGTTGTATTGTGGAAGAGTGGGTGCCCACTATAAGGGGTGCCTACCTATGTGGGTGCCTGCCTGACAGGTAGTTAGCCTCTGGCCCTCTGGTAGGCAACTTGGTGGGGCTGAAGAGCACATGCAGACGCCTACCTTACCTACCTCTCGTTGCGGGGGTAGCTTTAGTGACTGCCTAAGTGCTCAATGGACATAAATCCGGCCCAGCAGTACATGGCAAATGTCTGGCAATTCGCTGAAAACATCGTGAAGCTCTTGTGAGTTTAGCTCTACCGTTAATTTGGTCATAACCAGTTCAAGTGATACATATAGAAAAGGGGCATCCCCTGCACAACTGTCTGTAGCGCTGAATGTGACGCGCTTTAGCGGGCGCGAGTATCTGCACTCTACGCGTACCCACCGCCACAACGCGGTGGGCCAAAATGTAAACCCGGCTTCTATTTACATTGCCAAACGACAACATCTTCACGACTATCCCGCGAATTTACGAGACGAGGCACGCGCCCTTCGCGATAGATACAATTTTTCACGGCCCAACCACGGAGATGTTCCATATAGCCACTCTCAATAGTGGAATCTGGCACGCCACATAGCTTCTGCTAGCCCTCGACCTGCGGATGGATGGTCATGGAAAACGAGCCTGTGCCAAAGCGGCGGCGTACAGCCTCTCCGCCGCTTGTCCAAGAATCAAACAGCAGCGTACATCCTCCTATACCGCCAGAGGATGAAAAACTGCCTGGCGGAGCAGACGACAAAGCATACCAGCAGCATCTGGAGCGAGCCTTTGCCGACCCCCGCTTCCGTGCGACGCTTGCCCAGATATTCAACAAGTATGACGGGAAATCTGCAGAGACAGCTGAGGCTATTGACCCAGCGCTTTGCACGATACCGGCAGGAGACATGAATCTAGTCGACCCGGCGATGACAGCACAGCTTGATACCCTGGTACACCCCGACAGCCTGCCATACCACTTGAATACGCAACAGTGCGACCCTAGGGAAGATGAGGCTGGTACTGTCAATTATCAAGTTGACCAAACGAATGAAACACCTGTCACTTATGCTCCTGGCACCGCCCCTCCTGGGTACATGCCTGCCATTCCTGGTGGCATACACTCGGGCTTCGTGCAAAGTTGGTATGGCAACCCTTTCCAAGGCTCGGGACCTTATGCCTTGCCATGGGACGGCTTTCCTGGCCAATTTCCAATACCCAATGGTGCTCCGATGCCCCCGGGCCCTTGGATCACGCCCGAAAACTTGACATACGGCCCAGCGACATGGCCACCACAAGGAATGCAGCCGGCGTCGAATATGCCGACTCTTGAGCTGGATCCCGCATTACTGCCGTCGCATCTAGCACTTGAGTATGAGAGCACGGATAACTGTCAACCAGAGATGGAGATTACCTACGATGCCTTGGGTCGCAAACGACGACGTAGGCCCCCGCAACCACGATTTTCCAAGAACGGCAAACGATTGGGCCGACCACCCAAGCCTAGCGACGCCCCCGGCGCTTCTACCGGTGATCTTAGCGTTCCTGATGGTGATTCTGGTGTCCCTAGTGGTGATACTGGTGCCTATGACGGTGGGGGCGAGGACAACGGTGGACTACCTGACCTGGAAAACCCTGCTGGCGAGTTTGGCGACGATGATGACGATACGCTCTGGGGTGAATTGGCCGAAGCATTGAAGCTGGCGTCGAAAGCAACGTCGAAAAAGAGAAACCGGGATGGCACCAAACCGGCACCAAAAGGGGAAAATTCCGGGACCGAGTCGGACGGGGCAGCCGAGGGGGACAAAGATGCCAGCAAGGCCGAAACCATGCTGCGAAAGATACAACAGGAGCTCATCGACAGAGCTGTTCGTCGCTCTACAGCGGCCAAAGATCATGGTGATGAGCCTGACGTTGGCGCTGAAGGCCGTAGACGATCAGGACGTGAACGAAAACCAGCCAACTTCGGCGAGCAAGTGTCATGGGAGAAAGTCTCCGCAGAGCGACGCACCAGCTATAAAATAAAGATGCATTTGCGAGCATTGTCGGTGCAAGCGCGACGGGAACGAAAAAAGAAGGAAAAAGAGGAGGCTGAAGAGGCAGCACAGGAGAAGGAAGAGGCCGAAAAGGCAAAGAAAGAGAAGCAAGAAGCAGAAGAATTCGCAGCAGCTGCCTCTGGGAAAGCTACTGCGGAAGAATTGGGCGAGGAGATTCCATCCACAATTCCTGATTCTCAGGACACAGTGACAAGCCTCCCGATTCGAACTACGCCGAAAAAGCCACAGTCCAACCAGATTATGCGCCAAACCATGAAGAATCATGTCAACAGCGTGGTCCACTTTGAAGAAGATGACGAGGGGCTATCAGACGATCAAGCACCCGCAGCTTTTCCCATCAAGAACCCTGTGTTTTCATATAAGAAGCCGGAAGCACAGGTGCATAGTTTTCTGGGCGAGAACTACATTGATACGGTGTATGCGCTTTCTGACGACGAAGCGCCAGCGCTGCTCAGCTCCTTGAAGCGTGTCTCTATAGGCGGGAAGAAGAAGCCTTCGCAGGTTGCAGTAGCTATTGCCCGACGCAGGGAAGCAGTCTCTGTGTCAAAGCAGTTGTCCAAGGTTGCTGAACAGACGGCTACTGCTAAACTGGTAGAATGCCATGTGAGCAAAGAACCCGCCCCGAGCAATTGCACCGAAACAAACGTGCCACTAGATGACACCATGGACATGGCAGAAGCTGTACCTTTACCGCCTTGCAAGACTACAGAAGCCGATGAGGCAGGGAGACCATCTATGCCCACCAGTGGGGATGGCGATGACAGCGGAATTGATGTCCGAAGCGAACAAGCGTCCAACGAGCAAGCAGAAAGACAACCAGTGAGGAGTGTTTCTGTACCTGCGGAGCCCCCTGTCCAAGACGATAATCTACTTGGAGCCGCAGATATACTAGACAGCCTCGACGTGATGTCGGAAGTTGAAGATGCTCCCTCTAGCCCCATCAGCCACTATGACTTTGCAAAGGAGGACACTCTAATTAACAAGATGGCCGCTGCATCTGCCAACAGCGCGCCAGTGCCGTCAATCGTGGCTGAGCAGCCAATTTTTGTCGATGAAGAGCCCATGTATGAAAGCATGGACATTTTTGAAGACGTTGCAGCAGACATACCACTTATGGGTGAAGAGACGGAGATGGAGTACACTCAAACCGTGGAGCCTACAATGAAGGTGCCTGAAAAGAGCGTTCAAAAGGACAAGCCCCAGAAGGGGCCCGAGCAAGTGCCAGTCATGATGAAATACGAGTTCACCAAAACTGTCTTTGTCAGAGAACAGCCCGATGAGTTTGACATTGACACAGAGGAGAACGCTCGTCCATATCGGTCGAACCACACCCCCGTATCGGCGGCACCGCGACGTCCGCTGCCACAACAGAGCAAGTCGAAGCGGCACGACAATAGGAAGTTGATAACTTCTTTGACATCGATGACTTCCACCCCAAATTCGACCTCGAAGGAATTATCGCCCAGTAGCATAGGAGAACCATCGAGGCTGCCATCATCAAGCTCGTCACGAACACCGGCTCCGGTGTCTGGAACAAAGAGTGCCAGAAACGGCTCTTCGTCCTCGCGACGTTCTCTCTTATCCCTTATCGGCGGAGGAGAAGACGACATTGAGACTCTCATCAAGAAGAAACCGACCACGCCCGCGCCGAAACAGGCTCACGCCGTCACGCCCGCGCACAATTCCTCCAAGTCGAAAACGCACGGCTCATCCTCCCACGGCAGCAGCTCGTCTCGCCGAAAATCGAAACAACCGTCTTCCTCCTCCTCTTCCCTAGCGCGCTTGAGCCTGGGCGCCCTGTCGTCGTTCTCGCGAGACAAGTCCAGGTCCAGCAGAGACCGCCAGGAAGCAAAAGAACGCAGGCGCAAATCGGCAAGCGCGGCGCCGCCCAGCGTAGACGCCTCGGCGGAACAAAAAGGCACGTGCGGCGTTGACGGGTATACGTGCGGGCGCGACTTTTGTTTTACCTGTTTATAAGTAAGAAGAGGCCCAACATTTTTGGACAGCTATGGCCGATTATCATAGGTATTTTTTTTTATGGGGAGTACGGGATACCATGGAGTTTGGATCACATACATTTTTGATATCTTTGCCTTTTCCTCCATTCATGATGGCCCATCTAGTCAATGAAAATGACAGAAAAAGTATTAATACATCGATAATTAGTGTCACGAGGAGAAGACGAGTGAGCCGGTGATGCTATGCAAAATAGTTGTGATATATTTTTTTGATTAGAAACTTTCGCTGTCATAAGAAGGACATCATGGCCCAAATAGAAAAGGGGCCGATAAACAAACGAGAACCAAGAGACTCGACTGGTGAAGAAAAAACTTGACTGGTAGAAAAAAAAAACAAGGAAAAGACTAGGCACAGACCACGGACAGCAAAACAGAACCCAAAAAAGCAAAGCAAATGAACACCAAAACGTCTCACCATGCATTTGAAAGGACAACGTAAAAAAAGAATTCAGGATGAGGCCTCATCATCCAAGTCTGGCTTCCCTTGTTTTGTTGTATTCCTCCGCAATGCTCAAAAAAAGTGTAAGATGGCTGTGTCGGCCATGATTCCCTAATTCCTGCAACGCCGAGAAACGAACCCAAGAAACTCAAAACCAGACGAGTTCTTGCACATGTAGACAAACGGCGAGGGTACCGTCATAATAGTACTGCCCGGGCGGGCTTCTGCATGAACTGTCAATCACCCCGGCTTTCTTACATGTTCGTTTTAGAATCGTGATTCAGTCTGCGCCAGTGACTCCAGTGTTTAGCCGTTTGCCTTTTCGTTGTCTTTTTATCCGTCATACACGCGCTGACGTGCATATTTCTCGAGTTGGTTTTTTTTTTCCGTCATGTACTCGTGTGCTTATAGTATGAAAAACGAGCTTTGTGCCTCCAAGTTCCATCCGCGTCAGGTTTTCGGGGGAAAGCCCAGAGAGGTATCGTGGATAGCGGAAGAATCTGTCTGCTTTCGCCTACGGCTGTGCAAAGGCAAAGTACGCCTCTCCCTCCAAGTAGGCGGCAAACGCTCCGGAGAATGCCGTCGGCTATTCGAAAAGGTAAAATCAACGCGCGTCGCTCAAGCGGTCTTGTACGGCCCACCAGTGCTGGCGTTGGCGAGGTTGTGCTTGAAAACTTCGGGATCGCGGACGGGGTCAAAGTAGGCGTGGCCTTGTGCTTCCTTTGCGGTGAGGCGCTCTTGGTGGTCGTACCGCAGCAGCTTGTCGAGGAAATCAATGGCCTCGTTGGACACGAAGCGCTGGTTCTCCGACGTGACGAAACTATGCCAAGGCTTCTTTTGAAAGCGGCCGAGTATGTCGTCGTATTGGGCGTCGAGCTCAATCTCATATTTGTCGAGGTACTCAAAGAGCTCGTCGGTCCCGAGAACCTTGGCAATCTTGACTAGCTGGTCGGTGTTGCTCTGCCCATGGAAAAAGGGCTCTTTGCGGAAGATCATGGACGCAAACATGGCACCGAGACTCCACATGTCAAGGCTGTAATCGTATTCCTGGAAGTCGACGAGCAGTTCGGGACCCTTAAAGTAACGGGATGCGACTCGGACGTTGTACTCTGTAGCGGGGTGGTAAAATTCGGCCAGACCCCAATCGATGAGACGGAGCTTGAAAGGCGAGTCAGTAAAAGATGAAGCGAGGGTTCAAGTGTGAGGTTATTGGGTAGCGTACCTTGCGATTCTCATGGTCAATCATGACATTGTGCGGCTTCACATCACGATGCATGATGCCCTTGCTGTGGCAAAAGTCCAGGGCTACGAGGAGCTCAAGAATATAGTAGCGGACATCGAGATCGTTAAATTTGGGGTACAGGTTGCGGAAGTCGGTGTTGTTGACATATTCGAAGATGAGGGAGGGCGTTTTGCTCTGGTACCGGTGGTGGCTTGATTAGCCTCGTAACGTCAAGGCAGTAATCGGCGAGTAGAATGCCGCATAGTACGTAGGCTCACCTGAGAGTCGCGAACAACATCAAGCAGCGCGACGACGTTGGGGCCGCCGGCGAGATTCTGCAGAATTTTGATCTCCCGCTTGATCTTCTTCTTCTTGACGGGCTTCAAGACCTTGATGACGCATTTCTGGTAGTTGATAGTGTTGATACCCTCGAAAACTTCCGAGTACTTCCCGCGGCCTAGAAGAAGAAGAAAAATGTTAATAATGACATGGCGTCGAATTTTGCGTGTCGGCCCAGTTCACGCGGGTTTTATTTTTCTGCCATTATTTGGCGAGCTGGTGGGCGGGGGTGCGACGCAGCGTACCAATTTTGCGAACGACCTCGTAGTTCTCCAAAACGCCCCAACCTGGGATCTGAGTTAGCACAAGAGCTGAGTCACGCCGGGATGGAAGCGGACGACGGTGCAACGTACTGATATTGACGCTGTCGTAGTCCCAGTAGCTGCGGGGCATGTTGGAGTTGACATCTGCGTAGACGCGCGCCATGGTGGGCGAAGGAGGCGGCACAGGCGGCGCGACGCGATGAAAAGAAAAGAACTGATGAAGATCGCAACGGCACGAGCAAGCGACGACGGGCCGACGAGGAGCAGTGGTGGGATGGCGAGGCTGTGATTCGGCCAACGGCACCAGGTGTATTTGACGCTGGGGAGGATGGTCGGGGACTGGACGCGGGCAAAATCAGGATCAGCCAGCAGGTGGTGGTGGGATGAAGAAGCAGGCCGACCTTATTAGGTACGGAGTAACATTATTATTAACTACGAATAAGGTACAGTGTACCTTCGACAGTCGGTACTCAGGTAGTGTGGGCAGCCAGCACCACCCCCAGTGGTTCGCAGCGGCTGTCGTTGGAGGACGTCATCACCCTACTCTTTACAAGCGCAAGGACAAGTCAACATTAATAATAAAATTAAAAGCAATAATGAATTAATCAATCGTCAGGCCTACTCCTGCCACAAGCATAAACAACTCTGTAGTCGGGTACAACCAGTCCTTCACCCATCTCATTCTTCGGCTATGCCGAGAATCCCATACAAAAAAAAAAAAAAAAAAAAAAAAAAAAAAAAAAAAAAAAACCAGCCAGACCATCCTATATGTTCAACAACCATGTTAGCACGCTTTCCTCCCTCAGCTGCTCCAACAAAATCAAACATTACTCTGGCGTCAGAGAGAAGATTAATGTCTCGTCCTCTTAGCATCCTCGAGCCTCGCCCATGACAACAGCCATGGTTCCTAAGCCCTTGACACTAATCTGACTAAGGATGACGATACAAAGGTTTTCATCATACGCCGTTCAAAGCAAGTTCAACAAGTCAACAAACAGAAAATCATCTTACCTTGTAGCTCCGTGGGTATCCGTAAACGCCATTTCGTTTCATTAATCATAATCAAGAGAGTCAAGTCCCGCTTCCACAACATCCCATGTTCGTTTGCGCAGATCAGGTTTCGGTTCTCGCCTGGCTTGCTTGGTCCTTCTCCTCTTGCACTTCTTGCCGTCTCGTGGCTTGTTGGCGGTTTTCGCGTCAGGCTGGCCTCTGCACGTGTCCAGCTCTTCAGCAGAGTTTTCCGAGTGCGGCTGCTTCGATGCTTTTGCCTTGGCGCGTTCAAGCTCTCGAAGTTCTGAATGACGAAAGATTGCAATTTGTTCGTCTGTCAATGTTCGTTTCACGCCATCATCATAGTAGCCCAAATCATCCTCTTCTTCCCAATACTCTTCCTTCTTGCCATAATTACTGATGGCCTCCGGGTTCGGCCAAACAAATTCCTGCTGAAACTTGCTCACTTCTGCGCTGGAGAAGTGGGCATCGTGGAATGCGGCCAGCTCATCCTGGTGAAAGTTAGCTTGTAAATCTGAGGGGCAAGGAAAAGGTAGGGGCGTGGTCATACAGGTAGAATAGTTGGTACTTTGAATGTCTGGATTTCCTGCGCATCGTGAACTGGCATTCTCGCGCCCACGCACAGTCGTGGTTGTAAAGGGTCAACAAGATGGAGGGCTAGGAGAAGAGAATAAGGACCAGGCAGCACGAAAAGCTGTCACGTGCCCCACTCTGAAGAGTAGACGCGACGCGGTGACTGTCCAGGCAGCGGTGTTAGTATAAAAGTGTTGAAATCAATGTCGAGAATGATTTATTCAAATCGTAGAGCATTCGCCAGTCATGATTTCAGTCAAAAAAGAAGGCATAAAGAAACAACTCGTTGTTTCAAGGGTCATTTCAGCTCGACTTGAGCAGCGCCAGCGCACTCTCGAATGCTCGAACGACTTCAACGTCTACCAAAAAGTCAGCAGTAGCGTACTATCAATTACCTTGAATACTAACAATGTTTTTGCTTCTGCGAAAGCTTCTCCTCGGACAAGTTGACAAAGCGCTGCCTAGTCTGCAAACGCTTCAAGGATCGGGCATCGTCATGAGAAGATGCCGCAGTAGCCCAGACTTGGAAATACTGGTGATGGGTTAACATGAAGCTCGTTCGTACAAGTTTTTCGTTGTTCACACGCCTTGGATAGAGACTCTGCTTCTTTCAGGATCGCCGTTTCTTCTTCGCTAGCCTTGAGTAGGGCAGCCTCATATCGTGACTCAAACGCTTCCCAGTCGAACGCATGTAATTCCTCCAGGGCTTCTGGTGATGGCGGGTCAGGAAGTTGGCGCTGTGGTGACTCTGGAGATTGGCTCCGAGAGGACAGGTCTTGTCTCTCATCTATGTGGCCATTGACGGCTGGGACACGCTCGTCGTCCGAGAGATGGTCTAGGACGCCATTTGGTTCACCTGGCGGCGTTGCCATGATGTAGAATGATCGATAAAATCCAAAAGTAGACTATCCGGAGGTAACAGCTTGGATTCAGAAGCTGGAGATGATGGCCGAATTGCACATAAGATGAAAGGATGTCTTGTTGGGAGGGACGAGGCGCCAAGCGGCGACGCGAAGCTTCCTTCCTTGTCTGTCTACCTGGTACCTCGCCAGTTGGCTGGAGGTGCCTGCAGGTGGTTTGCATAAGTCACTGTAATACAGCGCATCGACGCCCTGTACCTACCTACCAGGCACGGCATCGTGGTTCGAGTGCGTGGCTTTTAGCGGGCTCGGATGCTAAATCTAGCGCTGTACCTGCTGTAATTCGCCCTCTCTGACGCTGAGCCAGACCCACAGTCACTGGCAGATCTCCAGTCGGCCAGGCGGCCAACCAACTCAAATTCCCAGGTACCGGGGTACCTGGCTTGGATTCAACCGCAACCATCCGCGTGACATGCACATTCAAACGAGCATCATCTGCCGCTTTCATCTCGCCTCACCGGTTCTTCTTCCTCCTCTTCTTATATACCCTCAAACAACTTCCTCAGTCACTTTGGCTATCGCGAACAGCCACCCCAGTGATGCAGCATAAATCACCAGCCCCGCATCGCATCACCAATAATAGCCTGGCCAGCAACAGCCGCCACCGCCGTTATGAGTTGCGACGTCTGCCTGCGCGGGCATGATGCTCAGAAGCTGCCATTTCTTTGTCCAGTGGACGCGAGAAATCGTATCTACAGCAATCGCATCAAAAACTTGCAGCTTCTTGTCGAAAACCAAAGTCTGTGCAGTCAAATAAACATCCTAATAGATGGCGCAGAGGCTGTCGATACGGGTGCAGCTGCCCAAATTTTGGCCGATGACGAGACCAGGCAAATTCTGGACTCATCCGACAGAGTTCGACGAGAAATTCTGGAGGCGAGAGAGGAAATACGACACAAAAGGGCTGCCATATCTGCCCGCCGGTCGCAGCTTGCCGCGGCTTCTCAGGGTGTCGCCGATAGCCGCCTCAAGGACCGGCGCGACGTGGGAAAGTCGACGCAAATGCTCAATTTCCGCTGGTCTCAGACCGCAGAGGACATGGCTAGTACCCGTTCCTTCTTATGCAGAGAGGCTATTAAGCTCTATGGTCTGAAGAGGATACGGAAAGGTAGCTCTGGCCGTTACGAATACTTGCTCGGCAGACTTCCAATTATAGATCTAAGAGACATGGAAAGTAAGTCATCTGCAATTATCATGCTATCCCTATACGCCGTACTGATTGCAGCGTAGCTCAAGTGCCAGAAGCCATATCTTCTTCACTTGCCCATACATCTCACATTTTGATGCTCATCGCTCATTATCTCGCTGTGCGCCTACCAGCCGAAATCACGCTGCCTCATCGTGACTACCCGCGGCCGACCATATTCAATCTTTCAGGTTCATATAATCATGGGCGTGTCGCATTCCCAGGGACGCCGGGTGCCACCACAATTCTTCAGGAGCCACAATCAGCAGACTCTAGACATTCGCCAACACCACGACCACTGTACATTGACAAACCATTGCGCCAATTCGCAAAGGAAAACTCTGCCGCCTTTTCCTTCTTTCTCGAAGGTGTCACTTTACTAGCTTACAATATTGCTTGGCTCTGTTGTTCCCAAGGCGTATCAATAGGCGACAAGGGCTCTTTTGACGATATTTGTAACATGGGCAAAAATCTCTACAGTCTCTTCGCCAGTTCATGTTTCCAGGGTCCGCAGCTCGCAAATACAGCAAAGGACGAAAACAAGCCCGTCACAAATAAAGAAGAGGCGGGTCCCAGTTGGATCGGTCGCTACTCTCATGGAACAACATTCTACGCCCTTGGTGGAGCTGATGGTACCGAGTTGGTCAGGACTTTCAGATTGCCCAGTCCAATGAAGCTTGCGGACAAGCTGAAGAAGAAAATTTTGGGTGAGACATCAGTGCCCGACTGGGAGCTCTTGGATGACGACGCTTGGAAAATAGACGATGCTGCGGGATTCGACCATGCCAAAGAGGTCTCTGTTGTCGAGCCCGAACCACCGAAAACAGAGTCGAAAGGATGGATGAAGGTCAAGAGTAGATAGGTATCCATGATTACTACTGCTATCAACTGGAGAATAATCTAATGACCCGGAGAAACGGGACACAGGAACAAGTACAAATGAGCATGACGACAAAGTTGATTCAATTCATTCACCCTGGGTATCTTCCGTTAACTCCAAACATATCCAAGCACAAAAACAAAAAGAAATTTCCTACTATTTCCCTCTCCCTGCCACAATGGACCTCCGCAGCGCCAGCGGCCAGCCCGCGCCAGAACCGTTTACCAGTCAGCCGCTGGCGGTTCTTTCTTTTTATGCCGCGGGTGGCTCTACCCAGACGCCATCGTCCCAGCCTGGCCCCGGATCGCCTCAGTCATCATCGTACTGCGCCGCAATGATCTCAGGGACCCGTTCTCGGCGCCACACCAACGGGTCCTGCCAGGCGTGGGTGCCGTCGTGCATCGGCAACCACTCGAGCGGAGGCTCAGTCAGGTTACCTCGGCAGGCCGGATCCAGCTCGTCGAAGAACCACGTCCACGGGTCTTGCCAGGCCAGCGTGCCGTCCTTCAGTGGCGCCCAGGCAAGCTCGGACCAGGTCCGGCCTTCTTTGCCCGGCGGTTCTGAGCTGAACAGTGAGTCCGTGCCCGAGCAGAGCACGACGGCGGCGGCGGCGGAGTCTTCCATGTGCTCCTCCTGCGCCTCCTCCCAGGCCATCGTGTCGTCGCTGCCGGCGACGACGGCCCCCTGCTTCATGTTAGCGATGCTGCCGGCCTCCCAACAGGTAGCCACTTGCAGGCCGCAGCCTCCGCTCGCGGTGGTGGTCCCCGCGAGCCCCCGCACCGGATCGAGCCACTCGATCCGTCCCAGGTACAGCGCCAGCTGGCTGTGCCCGTACGACGTGCGCTGGCTCTGCGACGGCGACTTGCGGACGCCGTGTCTCTGAGCCGCCGCCGCAGGCCGCTGCTGCTGTCGTCGTTGGAGACGGACACCCTTTTGGTCCGCCACCCATCCTTGACTCCCCCGCTGAGGCGTCGCCGGCCAGACTTGTCGCGGCCATGAGCGGATGCTGCTGCCTGCGCTAGCAGACCCCAGCGGCTGGGGGGTCATGGGTGCTTCTGGACCTCTCGGATTTAGGTCCATCTTCTCCATGAGATTTGTGGTGGATGCGAAGAACTCATCGTACGCATCCACCTCGTCGTGGCTGTTCCATACGGCCGGAGGGTTCCTATCTGTGAACCCTCCAAATGATGCCGTTGGCGCCCCAGCCCATCCGGCAGCCCCGTGCAGAGAATAGAACCCGGTTGTCTGGTTCATTCTCTGTGCTGCTTGTCCTCTTTTTCCCAAATGGCCCAGTTATGTTCGCTCAGCGGTCGAATCTCAACGGTGCTTGGCCGCGTGAAAGCCGCTGGTGAAGGTGGGCGGGGCTGGGAACCGCGATGAAGCGAGTTCGCGTTACTCGGAGGAGGGCAATTTTGTTTGAAGCTCAAGAACCACCCGGTTCTTGAGAGAGCAGATCCCTTGTATGTAATCTAGTAAAGCGGTCAATCACAAGGATCATCAAGAAAGGCGAGGGAGGAGGGACAGCGGCCGCTCATGGGCGACGAGATGCAACGGCGAGGCATGGTATTTGATGCAGGGAGCGATGCTCAGGAATGGCTGGGCCGCGGTGCAGAAAGGAGCGAGTGTGTTCTTGAAGGGGGGGGGCGCGGAAGAAAAAGGACACAGCAAGGTGTGTTCGGTGTATGTGGTGGTCAATGTAAGCGGCATCTACCTACATCGGGATTAGAAGGGTGTCGGTCTGAATGCGAGTACTCAGATCAATGTTGTTTGAGCAAGCCGCCTGCTTGAAGAGAACGATTGACTTGTGCGATTTCAAAATTGTTCAAACAGGAGGCTCGGGGGTTTTTGTTGTGGGAGATCAAGACGGGAAAAGCGAGGCAACCCTCTGAGAGGCCCCCCATCCTTTATATAGTTGTCGCGGAGGCCAACAAATTCTCGACTTTTACCCGATCCTGGCTCGTGACTCTCTCCTCGCCTCCCACTTCTTCCAGTCTCTCGTGTCACCGGAAAACGAATAGTTGCAAAATCACGGCGTACGAGACGCAGCACGGCCGCTGCTGTGTTGCGCCGGCCACTTGCATGGTACGACGCGAGCCAACAAGGCACAGTGAGCATGATGACTCGTAAACGACCGTGTACAAAAGAAATTGAAAGAAAAAAAACCCCATGAAAATAGTACTTTGCATGGTAAAATAAGTCAGCACCTGCCGCGGTCCTAAAAACACGTTCGATACAGTCTGCCTGGCTTTCCTTGGGACAAGTCTGCCGATATGATGATGAAGGCATTCTGAGCCTAGCTGTCCGTGCGACGTAGGAGCAAGTGAATAGGTCTGCAATGGGAGCTTGGGCCTTGTATGATTGGCGGTATCGAAAAGCCGGCATCACATGTTGTTTGCATGGTTTGTGCTACTGCGGAGCAACGCTTCCTTTGCCGCGCTATTTCAAACGTATATTTAATCAGGCTGCAGAGGAAGACTACATATGCTGAGAAACCAAAAAAAAAAAGAAAAAAAAAAAAAAAAAAAGAAGAAAAAAAGCTGCATTTGCTCCTGCTCGAAAAGTCCAAAAAAAAAAAACACCAAAGCGCCACGCCATGCTCGGATGATATCCAATCCTTTGCCCCAAATCTCCCAAGATTCATCACCGTCATACTTGCACAGCAAGCAGTGCGCCGACCCGACTGCAGGCTACTATTTTCGGCCTCGGGTGATCAATCGCTTGTGCAGCTCGACAAAAATATCACTCCAGTTTTCCTCCATCGCTCCCATCGTCCGGCCAATCTTGGAAGTCAAGAACTCGCCAATCTTGCTCACGTTGAAGTGCTCTCCGTAAACCACTGCCACTGACAAAGCCATGTCCATATCCAGCCCTTTTGTCATGTTTCGGTTTTGGAGCTCCAGAGTCACTTGTACCCTCGTGTGCAAGGGTACTACTAGTAGTGACGTCACAATCTCAATGCTCGAGTCCGATGTCTTCCTAACTTGTGTCGGGAACGTAGAATGGACGCGACGGATCTGAGAAGAGAGCTTGGTCGCTCTGTCCCACGACTGCTGAACGACGCCGAGCAGCTCTGGGACCTTGGTAGTACTTTGGTCAAGTGCCCGCGTGTAGTCCCGAATACACTGCAGGAAAAAGTCTTTCTCGACAGTCCGAGGAAGAGCGTCTTTTTCTCGACAATCGGCAATATACCACAGATCGATTTGCGAATTGGCTCCGCCTTGTTGAAACGATGTCACGTCAAAGACAATCTCAATCTCGCGCTTGTACGCCATAGACAGGGAAGTTCCGTTGACCCCGGTCACCGCCCAACCAAGTTGCTTCTCGAGTGCGTCCACGCGCCCTACATCTGTCGTGTTAGCAAACATCTATGCGACCAGCCCTGAGTTACCCCTCACCTTTGAGACTATTGACTTCTGCGCTACTCCAGCCACGGCAATCTTCCCTAATCTTCTCTGATTGGGCTATGTCGGCTAAGCAGCTGACCTTCTTGGATGACAGTGAGTCGCTGCTCGCTTCAGCAGTTCGGAGCTGGAGCCGTAATTCGGCAATGAGCTCCTTCTTCGCGTCAATATCGGCATCCAAGGAAGATAGTTCTTCACGAGCAGAATCGAGCTCCGCAGGATCGCAGTCGGCAAGTTCTTTTGCAGCCTCCTCCAGAGTCTCGCGCTCCTCCTCCAGGCCCTCGTAGGTTCGCGTGAGCTCAGGTAGCACCGATTCCAACATGTCCATTTGTTCTTGCAGGACTTGGTAGTCCCCATCCATGTCTCTGGAAATCTTGACAAGTCCCTCTCTGAGTCCTTCTTGAAGTTTCATCCTCCATTCATACCACATGGCTTTACTCAAAAGACGAGCATGTGTCTTGACATTTCTGAACTGGTTGTCCATCAACGCCTTGACATCTGGCGTCGCAGTCATGTACTCTTGGAATAGTGGCGGATTATCTTCTAGAGTATCCGCCTCAATCTCCTTGACCATTCGCCGCCCTTCCGCTATGTACTTTTTCAGTTCACGGCAAGAATGTTGATAGAGCTCCAGCATTGGTACAGTGCAAGCACTCGCCACCACGCAGCGTTCCAATGACATATCATCCTCGCCATTGGCGGCGGAACCGTCTTGTAGAGTTCCGGGGGCAGTAGTGTGTCGTCGCTTCGTCGTCTGCAATTCCATGAAGCGAATAGAAATCATGTTTAAAAAGTCTTGTAGATCGATTCGGTCGCCAGCATTCTCCTCTGGGTGGCTCTTCCCCGGGGAATGAATGTGTGGTCCATGTACTGTGTGGTTTGCTTTCATATCATGTAGCGCCTCTTTGCGAGGGGTGGTCGCTTGAGTGGCCTTAGGCGGTGATGAAAGGCTATGGTGCATGTCTGGCGCAATAATCTTACCACGGAACCCGGACATATCGCCAGAAATGCCGCCCGTCTTGGTTGGTTTCTGCAGTCTAACGTTTTTGACAGGACTGCCCTGGTGACCACGCAGGCGCTTAACACCATCGTTGTCTTCCGCATCCTCGTCGAGCTCCGCGGGACGCTTACCAAGGAGACCTCTGGCACTGCCAACGTGTAGGCTTTTGCGTCCCTTGAGTGGCCTGCGCGTAGGACTAAGGCTGTCAATCATCTCCTTCAAGTTGAGAGTAGCATCCTTGTCCTCTCCGGGGCGGCCCAATCGCGAGACTGCACGCTCACGCTCTTCTTGGCGAATTCGCTCATCATCAACCTCTTTGGAGAGGGCTTGAGGGTCCTCAAATGATACTAGACGATTACCAGGTACAAACTTGCTTGCAGAGTCGCCGATCGAGCTTCGACGGTCAAAGACCTCAGCGATTCGTGGTGACCCTAAGCCATTTCGATCAGCTCCGACGCCGGATACACGGCGACTCTCTGGGGTGGCAAAGTTTGCGGGGCTTTGCTTAGCGGAGCCAGACTTGCGATTAGGCAGAGGGGTTGCATTGCTCGAAGTCTTGGCTGGCGATGGTGCTTGACTCTTAGCGGGAGATTTTGAGGGCGAAAGTCTGCTTGATCGCCTTCGCACGGGTGATGAAACTGGCGGACCAAGACTCCGTGACTGACGGGCCCCTCGTACGGGTTGCAGCGCGAGCGTCTCTTTTGGGGAAGATGATTTCCTGTTGGGTTGCGGTGTAACCTGCTCTTCCAGGCGCGGTGATTTACCTCGCAAGGGAAGGAAACCATTGCTGGTGCTTGGGCTTTCGGAACCGGCATTGCGAGACGATCTTCGTCTTGGTGGCTGTTTCGCAATGGCATTGAAGATTGCAGTTCCTGGACTATTCGGCTTGTTCGCTTCTTCCACCATAATTTGTCTACCAAGGCTGCGTCGTCCTTGACTATTCAAAATACCCCCGATGGCTGCAGTCATATCCATGGCCCCCGTTAGCGCCATATCAGCAGTGGCGTCTTCATCACCGCTTTGAGAACTGTTTGCGGTATCGCGCTGAGCTTCAATCGATAGAATACGCCCAACGCTAGTTGTCATATCCATTGTGGCGTCAGCTTCTTCCAGCTGATTGAGAGTCCGTCGGCGCGCAATGCCGATACTTTTGCGCTTCTCGTTGCCGAGAATACCGCCCATTGCCATTGTGAACTCCATGGACATTTCTTCGTCACCGGCGCAACCGTCCGGCGTATCATCGTGGTTTGCAAACCGAATGCCCCCCAGCGCTGTTGTAAATTCCATTGTCGCCTCGTCTCGTTGTCGGGTATCATTTGGTACATCTCGAATAGGACTGCTTTCTGGAGATTGCGCAGGTAGAATGCCTCCGAGGGCTGTTGTCACATCCATAGACATTTCTGCCTCGTCACCGGTTTCGTTTGATATGTCAGGCTTGATAATTCGTCCCATATTGCGGGTCATGTCCATGTCCATCTCCATCTCAGCTTGAGTAACTTCGTTGAGTGAGTAGCTGGGTCGAGAGGGCGCAGATGTTGAGCTGGCTGCCGAACCGTTCTGTTTCTGTGTGTCTTTTCTGATCCATCCAAACGACGGGATGACCTCTTCTTCTTCCTCTTCTTCTTGCTCCTGTTCATCTTGCTCGTCCGCCTCATCGTAGGAGTCATCATCGAGCCGCTGCGTACCTGCCCGTTCAGCAGCAAGTCTGAGCGCTTCCTCGAGGGTCGAGGACTCATCATCGAATGGCGCCGAGCGATCTGAGGCAGCCGTAGTTCCAGTAACTTCTTCGGTGTCAATTGTCATCATCGTTCCGTCGTCCGAATCGCTATTTGACATTTCGTCTTCCTCCTCTGCATCCTCCACTTCTTCCACGCCGTCTGCGGGTTCTGAATCGTCGCTATAGATAACAGAAGCGACACTATCATCATCTTCGTATCCAGTCGAGTTGAATGCAGAATTGCGCCGTTGCTGAGGAGTCGCCTGAGAGTGAGCGCCCATCACATTCGATTCTCTGCGAGACGAATAGTCGGTCGAGGCAGTCGAGTCCGGCATATCTATATCATGAAAGGTATGAAGTGTGGCTTCCGCAGCAAAAGATACTCTTCGATTTGCAAGTGACTTGCGGCGAGCATCTCGGCGTTCTTGCTCCTGGCGTTCACGGGCCGCTGCTTGCTGCTCTTCTTCGGTGCGCAAGGCAATTTTGGATGCAGCAGAGTCGCCGCTCCTCGAATTACGGGGAGATTTTCGACGAAAAGTATCATCACCGCCGCTAGATGCTCGTTTTGTCGATTGAAGTGAAGGTATTTCGGCGAGGGCTGACATGCGCGGCTTTAGAATTGATCGCGGCGCGGCAATAGACTGAGAGGTGTCAGTATTTGTACGTCTCGGCTGAGCATGTGCACGTACTGCTCTCCTATTTGCTGTTCCAACTTTAAAACTATCCAGGCCACCCGGCCCTATGCTTTTGCTTCTCGCTTTGCGACTGGCAGCCAGCTCGCTAGCAATATCAACAGTCGCATTTTCTTTATCCCTAGCTTTGCGTATATCATGATGTGAACCAAGAGATTTCCTCGCGCGTCTTGTGGCGGGAATCGTTGCGTCGCCGGGTGAAGACATGTTGACGGCGTTAACACAAAATGTCAGGTTGCGAATGCGCTGAACGATGAGCGTGAACAGCCGGCATCTAAGTGACGTTTCGCGCCAACCCGCGTTTGTTTACTTTCGGCCCGCTTTGGAAAGGTGCAGAGGTACGTACCGATTCAAGGTGGGGATTGAGCAAAGTGAGTGGTCCCACAGAATCGATGGCTGATTGAGCATCACGTGGGAGGCTCTCTGCCTCGCTTTGTCACGTGCGGCACGCAATTCACCAATCATAGCGCTCGCCTAGGCAGCCAATCTAATTTTTGCAAGCCCTAAGCTGGGAAGAAAGTTGCAAGAATTGGTGCGCCAGTGCCCTACACCTACCTTGACCTCACCCATCCCCAAACGACAACGCCCTTCTGTAACGACAATCCCCAGGAGCAGGATCATTCAAGATGTGAGAATTACCGAACGAGCGCACGACATACTATCTCGGCAACATTGTTTGCTGACTTTTTTTCCCACATCAGGGCGACCGAGTTGACCGTCCAGTCGGAGCGTGCTTTTCAGAAACAGCCGCATATTTTTCTCAACTCCAAGACCAAGGCCAAGAGCGCCAGACCCGGCAAGAACGGACGCCGATGGTACAAGGATGTCGGTCTGGGTTTCCGTACCCCCAAGACCGCCATTGAGGGTAGCTACATCGGTACGTGCGACGAGACAAATGTCGGCTCCATTCTCCACGACGAGCGCCGGTCGGCAACTCGAGACAAAAACGACGAATCGAAGCGCGACAATGGATCATGGAGCTGAGACGGACATGCAACATCGGTTTTTGTATTGGGCGGCTGTACTAACTTTCGCAATAGACAAGAAGTGCCCCTTCACCGGTCTCGTCTCCATCCGCGGCCGTATCCTCACCGGCACCGTCGTTTCCACCAAGATGCACCGCACTGTCGTCATCCGCCGCGAGTACCTTCACTTCATCCCCAAGTACTCCCGTTACGAGAAGCGCCACAAGAACCTCGCCGCTCACGTTTCCCCTGCTTTCCGTGTTGAGGAGGGTGACCAGGTCACCGTCGGCCAGTGCCGTCCTCTGAGCAAGACTGTACGTTGCCAATACGATATCTCGAGCAATACTGCGGCGACAATCCCGAGTACTAACAGATTTACGTTAGATCCGTTTCAACGTTCTGCGTGTTCTTCCCCGTAACGGCAAGTCGGTTAAGAAGTTCTCCAAGTTCTAAAAATCGTTTGGGGTCATGTTGTGGCATTTTTTGGCGTGATAAACAACAGCGGGATGGGAAATTCCCACTGAAGGGTTGGGCACCGGAAGTTGCTTTACACGATTGTACGGCAAATGCAATCAAAAATTTAAAAGAATAACGACTGCAATTGGATCATCTCGTGTGACATTGGGCGATGAATCCATGTGAAGGTTGGGCCGACCTCCCGCACTTGGCCGAGAAGTGACGCCCAACAATCTGTGCAACAACGGGAACTGTACCGTTTGCTGGGCAATACAGAGACGTTCGTAAATCCAGTTTTGGCACTTTGCTGGAACGACGCCGCCAAGTGGCCGGCGTGAAGAAGCAGAACTCAATCTCTAGTACGGTTACTGGGCAAGTTGAAGACAACTTCCAAGGAAATTACAGTAAATTAATGGCATTTGGCGTGTATTTTCTTGTACGCTTTTTACGCAGCATCCAACATGCGACGTCCGATGCATCATGTCCATGAGCTTGTACAGTGCGTAACACAGTGTAGATAAAACCCGCACCTTATCGATTCCCATATTTGCTGGCAGTTTCTCCAACGCCTGAGTAGTTAACCTTGTCTTCAACCCGCCCCGACATTCACAATGGGTTGGCTACCGTCAATATTTGGAGGGGGGGCCTCCAGCGACCCCATTAGCAACCTAGATCCCAAGCTGCGCGAGTTTCTTGACAAGGAATCTCCAGTCAAGTACAACAAGCCGAAAGCCCAACCCTCGGCGCCATCCTCCACGACAGCTCCGGCGGCGCAAGCCCGCGCCGCGCCCGCGGTTGACAGCGCAAAGCAAGCCGTGCCCTCAGAAAGCCTGTATCAAGATGGCCGCTACGCGCATCTGTGGAAGAACTACCGGCCGCTGGCGCAAATCGAGGACGAGACGACGACGGAGCAGGAGAAGCTCGTGAAGATTCTGGATGGATACAAGGAGCGCAAGCAGGCAATTGGCATCGCGGCCCTGGAAAACTGCGCCGTTCAGCAAGAGGAGTGGATCAACTGCATGAAGAACGGCAGCTGGTCCGACCAACTACAAATGTGCCGCCACCAAGTACAACGCTTCGAGCGCTGCTACACCATGCAGTCGGTACAGACCGCTCCCACTGCTAACTCGCATCGTGCTTCAACAAACACCCAGCTAACCAGCTTTTTTTTTTTTTTCATCGTTTCTTAGAGATTTCTGCGCGCGCTCGGATACGGCTCAGTGATGGACCGCCCCCCGCAGGTCGAGGAGGACATCCAGATGCACGCCGACAAGCTGTTCAGCCGCATGTTGGACCACGAACGCGCCGTCGCCGAGGCCAAAAAGGCGGGCCGGCCTGTGCCCGTGTTCGAGTCCGTCGTGCCCCGGCCGTCCCGACAGACGCCCGCGCCCGCCGAGGAGGTCGAGAAGACGTGGCGCGACACCCTGGCCAAGCTGCCCGAGGACGAGCGCGAGGCGGAAGAGGCAGCGCTGCGCGCCGACTACCAGACAAAGGAGGACGTGGCCAGGCACATCAAGGGCATTATGGACGCCAAGAAGAAGGAGAGAGAGGGGCGTCAGGCCGCGGGGGAGGCGACCCTGACTGACACGCTGTCGGCGCTCTGGTCTGGCGGAAAGAGCAGCAAGTAGAAGGGGTGGGCTGCAGACGAGACGCTGTGCAAGCAAAGACTGGCCTGTTTCCACCGGAGGCTGCAGCATACATGTACAATATTTCACATCTCATGACAATCAGCGAAATGAATTGCTTGACATTGAAGGAAACCGCATGCAATACTTGTTTGCCCATGGCCGACGAAATTGAGATTTTGCTTTTCTGCAGACGGATTTTCTCTAACCTCATAGCAGCTATTAAGCGAGCGCTCTTCAACAAGTACAGCAGATCCCGTGGTCTAGTTGGTTATGGCATCTCGTTAACACCGAGAAGGTCCCCGGTTCAAGCCCGGGCGGGATCATATTTTTTTGGCCATTGAGACTAATTCTTCTGCCTATTTCTTTTTACTTTCTCCTTGTTCCTCTCTGTAAATTTTTTCTTTTTTTCTATTCGCGAATCTCAGGGGTTTCGGCATTCGATTTTCCTATCCAGGAGAGGGCCCTTGGGATAGCGTGGTACTTTTGCGCGCGGGGTACGTAGATATTTGGATCTGTATTGTGTGAATGGCAGGTGCAAAGACGACACTTCACAGGGCCATACTCGTGAACGAAGAACACAATACCAAAACACGAAAGACACTACAAAAGAAAAGAAGAAGGAAAAAATATACTGTAACAAGACTTGTCATGTCTACTCACGCATCGAGAAAAGCAAACTGGCCGCATGAAGAGCGCTGATATTTACGCGTCCCCCTTACCCTACATATGAAATGCCCGCTGGGGAACGCTCACCTGCCGAAGCAAAAGGGAACGAGTAAAGGGGACAAGAGAGTTGGAAGGGAAGAAAGAGTGTTACGGACGAAACGAATTGCCAAGGCCTTTGAAGAGTTGAAAACAGAATTCGGGTACTTGGCATCAGAGAGCCCGTAGTAGTTTAATCTAGGAACTGGCCTTGAGGATGAGCAGACGATATGCTGGCAGACCCTTGGAAATACATGTGCATGTATTGGGCGTTCCCTTGAAAAATGGAGCATGAACTTGTCACAGTGAATGGAGCTACAGAAAAGATGTCGGGATGAGAAAAGATGCTCCACAGAGGAGAGAGAAATGATCATGTTGCGCCCCCCCCAAATGTCCATATGCGAGAAAGAAAACACGGTCTCCGGCGCCATGATGCATGCATATGTAATGTTTTTATTGTCGAGACAGACGGGCGGCTTTGAAGCGGCTGACGCGCTCGCCGCCACCGTCGAGCGGCTGGACAGGGCTCTCCTTTTCCTTGACGAAGCCCTCGCCATCACGGCGTATAAAGCGGCTGCGCAGCCGATGGTGCTCCTCGGCGACGCCCATGTGGACCATAGTGTCGTCGAGCTCGCTGGGGTCCGCGGGTCGCGAGACGCTGCCCTTTTCGACCAGAGTGTCGGCAATGGTCTTGCCCTCTGGACCGGTGGGGACCGGCCTCTCCTCCTGCTCGTGCTGCGAGACAAGGGACGCGGGGACGTCAAAGGGACCCTTGGGGATGCTGGGTGCTGTCTGCGCACCGGCCACGGCCTTTTTGAAGCGTGACGGCCGTTGTGTTGAAGGGGCTGCCGTGGGCTTGGAGGCAGGTTTTCGCTCTACAATGAGCTCACTCATGGGCTCGACTGGTTTTTCGGTGTTCGGCTTGGATGCTGCAGGAGCAGGGCTTGGCTTAGCCTCGTTGGCGATATCGAGCTCATCGGCGAAGCGGACACCCTTTTTGGGCTCATCCTTGGTGAATTGTCTCTCTTTGACAATGGATCGTGTAGGTGCGGCTGAGGGAGAGGCTGGGGATGGCGTGGACTTTGATTGAATGCGTATGCGGCCAATTCCTTCACCATCATCATCATCGTCCGAGTCCTTTTCTTCAGCTTCTTGCTCCAATTTTTGTGTGAAGCGAGACTTGACGCCTAGTTTGGTCTCCAGCTCCAACATTCGTCTTTGGTACTTGTCAGTAACCATGCGGCCTGTGAAACGGCCGTATTTATCTTCCTCATCGTCACCGTCCTCATCATCATCCATATCGTCGCCTTGTAGCCATTCATCATCGTCAAGATCATCAGAGTCGTCATCGTCACCTTCGAGGCTGAGTTCAGCCACTACCGCGCCCATCTCACCCATACTGTATTTCAGCATTTGTTGGCGAAGGTCTGCATCGTCGGAATCCTCGTCGTCAGGGATAGTTGCAGGTTGGCTGCTTATTTTTTCTTGCTCTTTGGCGGTCTTCATGATGCCGTCCACACGCTTTGCCATCCGTGAGACCGGAGGCGTCACCTCTTGAGCCGGCTCTGACTCGGGGGGAAGCGGTATTGACTCCTTGACTTTTTTGACAGGTCGACTTTTGGCAGCACTGGCACCATTGGAATTTTGGGGTGGCTTTGATGACAAAGGTTCAGGTGAAGCGGTATCAATGCCAGCCTTCTCAAGCGCTGCATTGACTCGGGGTAAGACCTCGCCGGGTCGGTTCAGGCGATATGAAAGAACATTATCGTCGTCATCCAACTCTTCGACGATTTCCGTGATGGGAGGGCCATTTTCGTCGACGGCGCCCTGCTCATTGGACGCCTCCGCGTCCAGGATCAAGAGCTCCGTCTTTTCTAATTGCTTCTGTAGGCTGCGAACGTTTTGGCTGACATAATCTATGCGACGATCCAGGACGTTGATGATTTGATGACGAGAGCGCTGCTGTTGGCCGAAAATTTCATCAAGCTCCTTTCCGACGAGAAGCTCGCCGTCAAAGTCTAGACGAATGCGCTGCAGATCCTCGGCCGTGGGAGGCTCGGAAAGGGCTTGTACGTGTTCCTTTAGAGCTTCATACTCGGCGTCCCACGTCTGCCAGTGCTGCAGGCTGTTTCGTTGCTCCTGGACCTTGACCTTGAGCCGCGCGAGATGGTCATCCATATCAGCTAGCGTCTCATGGACAGGAGGCGCATGCGAGGCCGCCGCCATGGTATTGGAAAAGAGACAAATGATTGTTCAAGTAGATGACGAATGTTGCTTCAAACAGAACAAGGAAAATTATTCTTTGGCTGGCCGAATGTGGTGGGGGCGATGTTCAGTTGCAAAAAGCGGACCGCTAACAGGTACCCAAACAATGCGCTGCCACGACTGCCAAAAAGCGCTGTAAACTTGTTGCATAGTACCTACTAAGAGAAGTTTACAGCCCTTTTCAAAGTTGCGCTCAAATGAGGCCGTCGGACGCTGCACGTCGTTGCTGGTAAGCGCACTTGGTAACATTTTTCTATATAACTGGCTTTTTACTTGGATTCCAAGTATTTAATGCTACCGTACCAAAGTTGCGAAACAAATGTTGGTTGCTGTCGCCGAGCTGTCCACCCTGGCTGTACTCCCCTTTCCACTTCAAGATACGCCTTTCTCAGCACCTCAATCATCCATTCCATTCCATCTCCGACTGCAGGATTGTCAGCGGCGGTGCCAACATGACGTGGTCGCCAGTGCTGCCATCCGCCGTGCCACTTCCGGATAGAATAGCGACGCCTCGTTTGTGTGCGTACTGCCGCAGTCTCGCCAATATAAGAGCATCTCAACGCTCAATCTCGCCATGCATGTCGTACTGCCTTTTAGCCCTTTTCCAGCGTTCCAGAAATGCATCAAGGCCAACTTGGATGGTATATTCGCGTTCATCTTGATCCAGATCATACGCATATTCCAAATCCAAAAAGACAATCTCACCATCAACAAGATGAAAATTGTCCGGTTTCCAATCATCGTACGCAATACCCTGGCCGATGATTGGGCTATACGCTTTCGAAATCATTGTCTTTATCTGCTCCTCTGACGTTTCAACCAACGCCGAGCTGTGCAAGAGCGACTCGCCACCCACGTCCTCGAGCACGAGAGCGCGGGTGCCATCGCAGCATGCCTCCCCATAGCAAACCGGTATTTCTTTACCTTGAAGCGTACTGAGCCTCTTGTACGTGTTTAGCTCGGTGGTGAATTCCTCATCGCCTTTAGGTTTTTGTTTCTTGACTATTATAGTGTTTGGTACGGACCAAGCGGTAGGTATGAAAGCCTGGGCCAGCCTCTGCGGAAGAATGGTTGTCATGAGCCATAGTGCAAACTTAGTCAGGACACTTTGGTGAATTGAAACGCGCAGAACATGCTGGTGCTTACTCCAGGGTGCAGTGCAAGAACCATAAACTCTCCAGCCAGCCAAGGTGAACTAATGAAAAAGTTGGCGGTGAATTTAGTCAGGAGCCATGATGGGTACGTGCCTGGCATATTGCACGGGGCGAGCTCTCTGGGTAGAATGGCCTAGTCGATAAATTCGATGACATCGCCGCAGTTGGATATATTGAATATAAGAAAGGGAGCGCCTGCGCCTTCTCCTTTTCAAGTCTATGCATAACTTTTTAAAATGCAGTCCTGGGATGTGGAATGGAAGTGAGACGGTCGGTTAGGGCAGGAAAGATCTGCAAGATGCTCGCGTTCAGTGCTAAGCACAGAGAAAGTAAGTATGTAGTCTCGAAGGACTTTATGGCAAGCACGTGAGTAGAATGGCATGCAGGTGCAAAAGGAGCAAGGCAGCGACATCAACGGATGGATTGGATGAGTGTGCCAAAATCAAGTAAGCGTCAGTTAGGGGACCGAGGCTGTTGTTGATGAAGCCCTGGCTTGTACTATAACAGGGTGTGTGGGCCACTACAACCTCTAAATACTACTACAAGTGGTGTATCAACTCACCCCTTCTCTTACACAATTAGCGAAGCGAGTTTCACTTCAAAATGGCTGCAGTCACGAGAATACGCACACTAGAAGCAAAATGCTACTGCGGTGGCGTACACTTTACCCTCGACATCCCAGTCGCAGACCTCCCCCTCAAGGCCTATCTGTGCCATTGTAGCATATGCCGCTATAATACGGGAACTCTGGCAAACTTGCACGCCAATCTCGCTCAAGGTATTGAGCCAAGTTGGGTTGCGCCGTCCAGCATTCAAGGTCTGACGTCGTACCTGATACCCGGTGTCGGCTACACCCCAAAGTCGTGCTCGACGTGCGGCTGCCATGTCGGTGCCGTTGGAAATGATGATGGGACATGGACGCTGGCGACGGCAATTCTCAAGGAACATGGTCAGGATATTGTCAATATTGTCTCGCATGTCTTCAACAAGTCTGCCGGAGATGGTGGACTGGCAGGTATCCTTACACACATGCAAGGCAAAGCTATAGGAAGCTGGAACCCCAAAGACGACCAACCCAACGCAGCGGCCCCGAAACCCAAGCTTCAAGTCGGCTCCGACGGACAAGAGAGACTTCGGGCCCAGTGCCACTGTGGCGGTGTGTCCTTCACCATCCCTCGGCCGTCCAAGGAAATTGCAGAGCACACGTACGCGAAGCGCTTTGTGTCGCCGCTCGACCCGACCAAGTGGTACGGCACGCTCGATATCTGCGACGACTGTCGGCTTATCAACGGAACGCCTGTGGCGTCGTGGATTTTTGTGCCGACCAATGCCATCGAGCCAGCTGTGGGCGAGCATCTCATGCTTGGCACCGTCAAAACGTACGCTTCCTCGAAAGGTGTGACGCGCGCTTTTTGCTCCGTATGCAGCGCGACAATCTTCTTTGTGCAGCACAGCCGTCGCTATGGTCACGTACCGGTGGTAGACATCTCGACCGGACTACTGAGAGCGCCGGACGGAGCCATGGCCGAGAGCTGGATCACTTGGCGGACGCGATTGTCTTTTGAGAGCGATGGTCTTGCTTTTGACAAGGACATGGCTGAAGGCGTAGTTGAGGGCATGAAAAAATGGACGACTGAAAGAAATGGTGGAAATATCTTGACAGACGAGATTTGAAGCCAAGAGGAGGAGTGCGTGGGCGTGAGTTGCCGATGCTGGGTGTAATGAATGTAGAAACGAACCGTTTCAAAGCTTCCCGCTCTAGGGTTTGTGAATCCACGTCTAGGCCATTTGAGCGCTTGAGCATAAAAGGACGTGTTAACTAGTGTTTGCTGTTTGGCTTGAGATGCGCCGGCTGGACCTTGTAGCGCAGATCGTTTCAAGACTGTTACAGTCGTGGCTTGACCACCTTGACAGAGAGAGTCCCCAGCATGCGACCACCGACATATGCTTCTATCCAAGCTTGGAATAATTCGTCGGCTATCTCATCCCTCAGCTCACTTCATTTACTCTTCTTGCAGCGCCTCAGGTAAAGTGCGCCGGCCAGTTCATTATGCGACCAGAAATCCCCAAGGCTATATTGGCCTTGATCGGCAGCACGACTGCCTGCATACACGGTGATGCTCTCCATGCTCGTCGGCTTGGACCAAGTCTTGACTGGTCAACTCGATATGTGCCGTAAGTAGCCAACTATTCCAGATAGCCTGTGGCGAGGTAACTAACTCGCAATGAAGGGCCATGTTCAGGAGGCAGAACCAACAGAATCAAGTCAACATCTTTTTCGGCCGCATTCATAATGTTGGAGCCGAGATATATGGCTGCTACGCAGGTGGTTCTGATGATGCCGACAAGATACCTCGGGGAATTCAGCCCACATCCGTCAACCTGAACGGCGAGGGGTTCGATCCGAACCTCAATCTGGGCGTCATGGTCTACTACATAAAAGCATCCCAGAACTCGGTCTTCATGTTTGACACATCCACGGCAAAGGTTCTTGCTGAGAGCTGCAACCAAGAGTTGCAGCGGCAAACAGGACTGGGCATTGACATGATCATCCTGAGCCATGAGCACGGGGACCATGTTGCCGGGCGCAATGCAAACAGTTTGAAGCGAGTCCCAGTCATGGCACAATCCTCGCTTGTACAAAAATTTGGGGCCAGGGGGGGCGGAAATGTCCCCCTGTTGAGCGATCAATCGCTCACCTTCCAGATGCAGGACGGTGTGATGAATGTGACAAATGTCCAAGCCCATACCCAACTGGGGACAGTGGCCATGATAAACGGAGTCGCACTTATGGGCGACGAACTTGAGAGCACTGTCAACTTTCTTGTTAGCAGGAACACCCAGCGACAGAAGAATCAATTGCAGATCAGTCAAAGCATACTGGGGGAGAATAACATCCAAACGGTCTTGCCAGCTCACGGCAGCGGAGCGGCCATGTTCGCTGGACAATTCAACCTGCAACTTGTGCAATCGAACCAAAGGTACCTGGAGCTCATGGCTACCAATCCGCAATCTGTCTGTCCACAAAAGGGAAATGGGCGGCAGCTGGCTCAAGCCAAAGCCCAGCTCGGACGACAGATTGGTGTCGGGGCAAGTGACATAACAGATGCTTATTTCGAAACCCACATCAACGAAAATTGTCAGACGGTGGGTGCCAGAGCATGAATGGAATAGTGCCAAAGCCCGACAGTCTGAGAGGCCAGGTGTCAAAAGTCAACCTGGAAGATGACGATGACGACTCTGATTGACCATGATGAATGGCTACAAGGCGACGAGATGGATGATGAAGAGGACGATGAGGATGAGGATGAGGATGAGGATGAGGATGAGGATGAGGATGAGGATGAGGATGAGGATGAGGATGAGGATGAGGATGAGGATGAGGATGAGGATGAAGATAAATACGGCCGTTCAACAGTTAGGTACCGAGTACAATTGGAGCTTGGCGCCCGCTGAGCAAATACGCTGTCAGTTGATGAAAGAGGACAAACACTCGCCAACTTATAATAAATGAACCAAAAATTTCAATCTTCTCATCTCTTGAATTTTATCTAATTTATCATCGTATCCAAACACCCCATTACTTTTCTGACATGATCATTGTCTTGACCCAGCAACCGATCCGACACCAAGTCTCCAGTGTCAATTACAGCGCCGATCCCGCTACCAAGTTCCTGGTCGCGCTTATTTCATTTCAGGCTGACAGCTTCAACCTCTGTTTGTCGAAATCCGCACTCCAACTGCTGCAGCCGAGACCGACCTGCGCAAGCATAGGCCCATCTTCGATGCAGAATGTATCGAGGCGCCCATCATCTCTCATAGAAAGGGTCCTATCTGCCTCGCGACCGCAATCCTTGCGCACAATGGCGACCTCTACCACTCCCACCAGATCCTACAACGTGAGTCAAACTTTGGCCACGTCCACACGCGGCATTTCTCGTACAAATACTGACACTGGCGCACCAATAGGATGCGATTGACGCGCTGAACACGCTGCAGACGCCCTTTGAAGTGATAGAGGCCCGACGCAGGGCTGGCGTCAAGCCCGATGCCTCCTCCATCCGGGAGATGCGCACCTACCTCAACCGCATAGGCTACTCGGTGCGCCTCCTCGTCGTTGCTGGAACCGGATGAAACTCGCTGACACCCCTCGCAGACATCTGATCTAAACCGCCTCAACATCATCCACGTGGCAGGCACCAAAGGCAAAGGCAGCACATGCGCCTTTGTCGACTCCATCCTCGCCCAGTACCGGCAAGCCGGCAACGTCCCCGCCAAAACCGGCCTCTTCATCTCGCCGCACCTCATCGCCGTGCGGGAGCGTATCCGCATCAACTCGGCGCCCATCTCCGAGGCGCTATTCGCCAAGTACTTTTTCCAAGTCTGGGACCGCCTCGAGTCGCCGTCTACGCAGCAACAGCCTGAGGATAACGATGACGGGGGCAGCCCGCCGCCGCCGCCGCTCGGCAGTAAGCCCATCTACGGGCGCTACCTCACCCTCGTCAGCTGGCACGCCTTTCTGCAAGAGGGCGTCGACCTGGCCATCTACGAGACGGGCGTCGGCGGCGCGTTTGACGCGACCAACCTCGTGCCGCGCCCGCTGGCCGCGGGCATCAGCACGCTCGGCATC
Organism: Beauveria scarabaeidicola; assembly: GCA_037289395.1. NCBI lineage: Eukaryota > Fungi > Ascomycota > Sordariomycetes > Hypocreales > Cordycipitaceae > Beauveria > Beauveria scarabaeidicola. The sequence goes on along the minus strand of JAEIJG010000014.1, from coordinate 23,028 downwards.
GACCACGTCTACGTGCTCGGCGACACCCTCGACAAGATTGCGTGGCACAAGGCCGGCATCATGAAGAGCGGCAGCCCGGCGTTTACTGTCGAACAGTTTCCGGACGCGGCCGCGGTGCTGCGCGCGCGCGCCGAGGAGAAGCGGGTTCAGCTGACGGAGCTGCCCATTGACCCGCGCCTCGACGGCGTGCAGATCAGGCCCGCGGCAACGTTTCAGAAGCGCAACGCCTCGCTGGCGGTGGCGCTCGCGGAGACGGCCCTGGAGAAGCTTGGAGTCGGGATGGAGAGAGGCAGAGATGGCAAGAGCCTCCCGCAGGAATTCGTCAGCGGCTTGGAAAAGACGAGCTTCCGCGGCCGGTGCGAGGTCAAGGCCGAGGACAAGATTACGTGGCATGTCGACGGCGCGCACACGGCAGACAGCCTCAAGGTATCTGCCAAGTGGTTTGCCAACGAAACGGAAAAGAGGTGCGTCTGATACCCATCGCAACAAGCCCCTTCCCCCCATCCACTGACATCTTTTGAACGTCTCTAGCGCTGGCCCACGCGTCCTCATCTTCAACCAGCAAGGCCGCGCCGAAGCCGTCGACTTTCTCGCCTCCATCCACGCCGCTAACAAGAAGCCCCTCCCCCGCGCGCCGTCGTCCCCGGCCTCGGAAGGAGCGCAGTCCTTTGACCACGTCATATTTTGCACCAACGTGACGTACGCCGCGACGGGCTACAAGCGCGACTTTGTCAACCGGCAGGTCGACCCCAGGGACGTTGCGGGCATGACGGCGCAGCGGCGCTTCGCCGAGGCGTGGGCGCGGCTCGATCCCGGGGCGGACGTGCGCGTGCTCCCCACGATTGAGGAGGCGCTCGACTGCGCGCGCGGGTTCGGCGAGGGCCTGCCCGAGGGGAGCGCGGTGCAGGCGTACGTTACGGGCAGTTTACATCTTGTCGGCGGCGCGTTGGGGATTTTGGAGCAGGCGGATGCGCTGTAAGAGGGACGTTGATGAGAGAAGATGTAGATGTGATTTGGGAAAAAAGGCAACAGGAAAAAAAAAAGAAATAGAAAATTGTATTTACGTGGAAAGGCTACAATAGACTGTCGGGCTCAATCGCCCGCATGATACCCCCAACGAGGTGTAAACTCCCAGTGACCAGCACCTTTTGCTTCTTGCCGCAACCAGCCGCCGCCGTGCGTCTCGCCTCGGCCACGGCACTCTGCACATTATCAAAGACACGCACGTTACAACCCGGCGCCAGCGTCCCCATGGTCTCTGCGAGCGCCCTCTGCACGCTCACGTCGCCGTCGTGATGCTCGGCCGCCTGCTCGTTCCTCGTAAACAGCGCCCGCGAGAAGACGCGCCTGCCGTTGGTCGCTTCCGCGACGGCGTCCACGAGGCACGTCAGCAGCGCGGGCGCAGCATCGCGCTCCTGCTGGTTGAACACGAGCGTCACGCCCTGCGCCCCGTCGTCGTCGTCGTTGTCGTCGACCACGCTCCGCGCCAGCCACGCGGCCACCTGCTCGATACTCTCGCGCGTGTGCGCCCCGTCGAGCATCCACTGCACATTGTGCGCCTCGTCGTCGACCACCTCGCACCGTCCGCGCAGCGTCGCCCCGCGCAGCGCCCGCAGCGTTTCCTCCGGGAGCCGCGCGAGCGTCTCGGCCGTGCTCGCCGCCGCGTCCCGGATGCCCAGGTGCTGCTGGACCGCGAGCACCGCGAGCGCCTGGTTGCGCTTCTGGAAGGCGCCGCGCAGCGCCCCGCCCTCGATGCCGGCCCAGGCGTCCACCGCCGCCTCGTCCACCTCGACGAGCTGTGTACCGCGCTCCGCCGCCCGCCGCCGCAGCACGTCCATGACCGCCGGCGCGGCGGCCCCGCCCCCGCGCAGACCGAGCGCAAACGCCGGCGCGCCCGGCTTGAAGATGCCCGCCTTGTGCCACGCAATCTCGCCCAGCGTGCCGCCCAGCATCGCCACGTGGTCGACGCCCAACTGCGACACCACCGCCGCCGAGACGGCCGCGGGCGGCAGCACGTTTGTCGCGTCGTGCTCCCCGCCGATGCCGCACTCCATGACCACGTCCCGGACGCCCGCCTGCAGAAACACGTGCCAGGCCAGGATGGTCAGGAACCGAAAGTAAAACGGCTTCGACGCCGGGCCCTCGGCCACGTCCCGCGGCCGGCCCTCGGCGCGCGCCGCCGCCGTGAACCGCTCCCACAGCTGCCAAAACGCGGCCGCGAAGACGGCCTGGCTGATGGGTTCGCCGTCAATGGCGATGCGCTCCCGCGGGCTCACAAGGTGCGGGCTCGTGTACGTGCCCACCGGCCGTCGCCGGTCCGCCGCGCGCAACAGGGCCGTGGCAAAGGCGCACACGGAGCCCTTGCCCTTGGTGCCCGCGACGTGAATGTGTCGCATGGTGGCGAGGTCGCCCGGCGTGTACCCCGCGCGGCGGAGCCACGCCCGCATCTCGGGGATGGCCTGCGCGTTGAGGTCCCGAGACGGCGGCGATGTCGGGTCCGCGTGGAGCGCCGCCGGCGTCTCGAAAAGCGCGGTGATGGCGCGGTTCGAGACCAAAATGTTGAGCTTGGCCAGGGCGGCGTCGTAGTCGCGCGCAGTTGCGGCGGCGGCGACCGATGAACGCATCCTGCGCGGTATTCGAGGTTTGAACGAGGATGTGGCGCGCGGGCGATTGATGCAGTTCTGCGCGGGGCGGATGCGCCTCGAGTTCATCGTTGGGATGCCCACCTGGGGCAGCGCTTCTCGAATTCCGCCACTCGCAAGTCTCTAGGTTTTTTTTTGAATATGGTGGGAGGTCGTTTTTGGATGACGAGCTGGATGCATGGGGCTGCAAATGTTGTAAATGGTAAAGATGAAGCATCGAGGTTCGCCAATGTTGAAATCTGCGGGTCTCGCGCCAGGCCAGGCGCCGATTCAACAAGGCCAATCAGCCTGGGGCGTCGAGGCTAGCCATGAATACATTACGACAGTTTTCCAAGTCCTTCCTTTACCTGTCGAGATAGCTCCATCAACTGAGATTGTGTCAATTACAAAATTTGAGTTAAACTTTCAGGACGGTCTATTGATATATATATCTAATACACAGGCAATGTGCCTCCTAGACGCATCTCCCGGAAAACCAATGTACACCACAAAGAAAACAGACGTATTGTTTTAGAAGCTCCCCTATTTTTAGTCTACACGCAAGCTCTGTAGGCGAGCCTCTGTGGCAATGACCTAAAAGAAAAAGGCATTAGTCAACTTCATCTGCACGTTGCGCCACAGCAAATAAACTTACATCAAGTGCTTGTTGCACCTCCAGCACCTTGCGAACCTCTCCGAGCCAGTCGCGGCTAAGAGTCTTGGCCCAACCCTCGAGGCCGTTCATCTCACGGGCAGCAGCGTCCAGATCGCCCTCCTCAAGGAACGTCTGCGTGCGGGTCAGGATGCTTTCGACATCGTCGCCCTCGGCAAGACCCTGCTTCTTGAACATGAGATGGCTTAGAACCCAGCTGGAAGCGTGGCTCGCAACGCCGGCGTCATCAGGCAGCAGGGAAGCCTTGCGGACTTCACCAGCTACACGACGGAAGCGGTCGATAAGATATGAGGGGGAAGAGATGCCCTTCTGATAGGCAGAAGGGTTGATAGAGGAGATGGCAGCGTCGACGACATCGTCGTTGGCGGCAATCTCCTTGAGCGCCACGAGCTCCTTGATAAAGGGTTTGGGGTGGGTTGCACCCTCAAGGCTAGCACGGACGGCCTCGACAGCAACATGAAGCTGCTGAGTCTTTAGGTTAGCGTCAAGAACGCTGTTCCAGCCAACAGTCAGCTTCTCGAGATCGGCCACAGCGGATGTGAGCTCGTTCAACTTGCTCAAACGACCTTCGCGCTCAGTCTCGACGCGATTCGCGACCTCCTTGACATATTCCTTCTTCAGGGCGAGAGCCTGCTCCAGGAGCTTGGTCTGGAGCTTCTCCTCGTTGAGCTTCTGCTCACGCTCAAGCAGGAGCTTGACGCGCTGATCGTATGTGTCGCGAACCTTGTTCATTTCCTGCTCAAATTCCTGGCGCCATGATGCCTGTTGCTGGACCATGGTGTTCTCGACCCTCTGTACGAGCTCCGTGGCCGCCTTGTCAAACTCGGCAATCGTGGACTTGACCTCGCTGGCAGCCTTCTTCTCGACATCAATCTTGAGAGCTTTGAGCTTGTCGCCAACTTCGCCGACTTCACGCTTAGCCTTGGCAACGGTGGTTGAGTATTTTCCGTGGGCCTGGTCGGCGTTGATGACGAGAATGAGGTCGTTGAGCATGCGGACAAGGTCTTGGACTATTGGCTCCTTGGCGTCGGGAAGGCTCATCAGGTCGATGGGCTCCAGGGGAGGGAAGCGAGAGGGCTCGTTGACCTCGGGGGCCTTGAAGTCCTTGGATTCTTTGCTGGCAGCGGTGGCAGGTCGGGGCTCGACAGGCTTGGCCTCTGCAGGTACGGCCTCTGCAGGTACGGTCTCTGCAGGTACGGCCTCCTTCTTCACGACCTCATCAGACTGGGAAACTGGCTTGATGCGCGAGGAAGAAGCGGAGGTTGATTGACGGCCGACAGGCTCGCCGCTGTTGGCAACTCGCCATGATGCGCCGCTCTGAGCTGGGATGCGCACCTGCTCACCGGTGCTAGGAATAGGGCGATCAGAGCCGGCGCGGTGAGCATTAGGGAACTTCTTCTGAAACTCGAGCTCCTCGAGATACAGGACGGCCTGCTCACCAAAGGGCACAAACTCGGTGAAGATATCGTGAAAGGTATCGTTGATGCGCGAGTACCAAACACCACCGGCAAACCCGATGACGCCGAGGAGGATCAGAGAAGCGAAAAAGCGTCGGAGACGGGCCATGAAGCCCTTTTTCTTGGTAGGCGGAGGAGGCGGAGGAGGCGGAGAAGTCGACTTGCTGCCACTGCCTGCGACCTGAGAGGCAGTGGCCGCAGTGGTGGCAGCCTTTGCGATAATATCCTCGGGCACGGGGGGAGGAGTTAGAGGAACCTCATCAAGGCCGACCTTTTTCTCAATTGTCTCCTCGGCGGGCGCAGGGGAGCGTTCGGAGCTCTTGATCTCGGAGGTCGGCAGGACGGGGGGTTTGGGGACATCGGGGTACTTGTGGTCGGCATAGTATCTCTGCTAGCTTGTTAGCACTGAGGGCGCCGAAATCCAATTGACCAAATCGCAGGGCCAACGGTCAGCGCGTCATCGTTCGAGGAACAGCGGCGGTCGTTGGGATACCGGGTGCGGCAAGGGAACGAGGGCGGGCGAGCTCACGTTTTGAAGCAGAACCGAGCGTCGCGACGCAGCGGCGGCCCATTGGCGCCCCGCAGCAGCCGCAATGGGCTGGCCGCTGAGCAGCCTGGTTGACCGGAGCGATGATCGCAACATTGGAATTGCAAGGGCCAGCAGGGAGGGGTGTGGTTGAGGAACGAGATGCTGCTCAAGTTGCTGGGTCGCTACGCTGTGGACAAAAACGCTCAGGGCAAAAGTTCGGCTAAGAGATTGGATCGCGCTAAAGCGGACTGCGCTGGGGCGCCGCGGCAGGAACCGGGAAGTGACGCAACACATGCAAGTCTATGGGTAGTAGGTGGCCAATATCAAGGAAAAGGGGTCATGGCCATGTCCATGACAGTTTGAAAAGAAATGAACCCCAGGGAAACATATTTCACAATGAATCATGATTGTTCCACGGCTCAAGTGGTCTTTCGCGTGTGGCTTGTCGCCATTGCGGCTTCTAGTTGCAGGTGGGCCATTCACAAGCTTGTGAGACGTCTGAACTATTCAGCTTGCCGCATTACCAAGAGGACAAGCGAATATTGAAGCCATGCATACAAATTACTTGGCATCATAGTATTCAGACATTCCACAGTGCAGGATATGCATCCAATATCATATTCTATGCATTAAGATCTGATGGTACAAACTGGCGTACGTACTTGGAGACCGCTTGCCCACCAGTCCAGTATATCACTCTGCTGGAAGCCTCGCAGCAAAGATTTCGCCCGAGGCTATTGACTAGCCTGTTGGGAGAACAACGAGCGCAAGCCAGGCCAGCTACCGGAAGATCAACGTCGATATCGAGATAAACCAAGAAGAAAAGTCATCAACCGAATTCCAGACAAAACCCAAGACTCCAAGAAATATACTGCGCAAGCCCTCGGTCAGGGGGACGAAAAAAAAAGAGTTAGAAAGAGGCCATTGCCAGATCTTCACGACATTAGTCTACTTGGGGTGTGAGGGCCGCGATGCGCAGCCTAGTGGTGCCGTCGTCTTCGCTGGCCCAATGCATACTCCGCCACGAGATTTCGCAATTCGAAGGGCTAGAGCACTTTAACAGCTGCAAGGGCCGGCAGCATTGGTGTTTGAATTTTCTGGAGCCAAGCTGACGCCAGGGCGCTGGCCAGGTCGTGCATGTCTGGGGCCGGCCTGGTCGAGGGGAAGCTTCTTGGCGATGGCGGTAAAGAGATCGGGAACATTTTCGGCCGTCTTGGCCGAGGTCTCAAAGAAGAGAAGCCCAGCTTCCTTTGCGTAGGCTTCGGCTTCGGCAGTGGGAATGGCACGCTTGTCAGGCTGTTCAGTGACGAGATCGAGCTTGTTACCGGCGAGGGCGATGATGATGTTTTCGTTTGCTTGGCGCTGGAGTTCCTTGACCCAGGCCTTGGCCTTGTCGAGGGAAGCCTATGTGATCGATGTGATTAGCGTAATTTCGACATGGCCGAGGGATGAGAAGCAAGCACGTACAGACTGTGTAATGTCGTAAACGACGACGGCGCAATTGGCGTTGCGGTAATACATGGGGGCTAGCGACTTGTAGCGCTCCTGGCCGGCGGTATCCCAAATTTCGAACTTGACAGTGGTGGTCTCATCGAGGGAGATGGTTTGGGTGAGGAAAGCAGCGCCGATCGTAGATTCGCGGAACGAGTCGAATTGGTCCTGCAAAAAGGTCAGCGGCTGCCATGATGGAGAAAGGACAGCCTGGGGCCAGCAACGTACCTTGACAAATCTCAGAACGATGGAGCTCTAAAAGTTTGCAGCGTTAGTCTGGGAACTTGGAGGTAGAATGCTCATATTTCTTGATGGCAGGCGGTCGCACCTTTCCGACAGCGGATTCTCCTAGACGGCCAAGCGGTTAGCATCCCCCGAGCCGACAGGACAGCTTCGTTGCATCGAAACGTACCGAGAAGCACCAGCTTGAACTGAGCAAAGCGGTTGTTGGAGGCACCGCGGGCGCCAGGGGGTCCTCGGGAGGCCATTATGGTTGTTGTATGGGGTAGTATGCGAGCAACGAGAGAGTGAAGAGAGTCGTGGAAGGCCTCGTCAGAATTACCCCAGCAAGAAAGGGATGAAGTCGTGGGAAGCGTCGGACGAGAGGGAATTCGAGATGCGACAAGATGAAGATGAAAACGGATACGCGCAGCTGTGAATGTAATCAGTGATGAAGTAGTTGGAAGGGATGGTGGTGGAAGGGTTGACGGTGGGACGTTGCGAGTAGTCGGCGTCAGTGGATGAGGTTGGTGGTTTCGGTTGTCGAGAGGCACACGTCAGGTTGACCTGACTGGTGGTGGGATGGCGGGCGAGCCCAGGTAAAGTGGACGGGCGTTGGGAGGGTGGAGTTATTAGCAGTACCTGTCTGAATCGTACCTTAGTACCTAGGTAAGTGGCAGCCTGGCGACTGGCAGACCACTGTAAATGTATCCGCAGCGATTAATTACAGGAGACGCGATGCCAATTCTGGTGAGTGTGAGCAGCAACAGTGGCTGTGTCAACGCTGTGAGTGCCTAAATGCCAAGTGCTGGGCCGCTACCTTAAAGCACACTTGTTGGTGTAGGTACCTATGGTGGGTGTATGGTGTAACTTATTAGGTAGGTACCAGTAGGCATTCGTCAGGTGATGGACAGCATGTGCATGTTGCACGGCAAGGGCCTCATCATGTGCCAAACTGTTTTTTTTTTTTTTTTTTACGGCGGCCAATTTTCTCGGACAAATAACAATCAAATCCATCGATAGTCTTTAAATAATTTCGCCCTCCCATCATCAAGAAGACCGTCATTCGGAGGCGATCAGTTGCGTTACCAGCCCCACTTTTCTCACTGTAAGCCCGCTTGTGGCTGTTCGTCGCCGTGCCGCTTGTCGACTCGTTGCACATTTACTTCCACCTCTCTACCGCGCATAACTGGCAATTCACATGTGAGTCCAGACTTTTCTTCATGAATCAGGTCTATTGTTCCACCAAATCTAAATTCCTAAATGCAAAACTCCTTTCTCCTTGATATGCTTTATCATACTAATGCCTGCTTTTGCTGGCTGCACAGTTCTCTACAGCTTGATCTCAGCCCTCAGAGGACCAAGACCGGCCTGCAGAGCCTGCTCGCTGAATGGGTAATCGATATAGCCTGTGGCTACCTTGGGAAGGTAAAAGGTCTTTCTGTTGTATTGAGTAAACGGAATCTTGTTCTTGATGCGGAACACCAGATCCGGGTTGGAGATGAAGGGACGGCCATAGCCAACAATGACATCCCACTCGGCATACACCTCGTCGACGGCGGGCACGGCGCCCTCGAGATCATAGGCGCCAGTAACAATTACGGGGCTAAAGTTGTCCCACTGACGCAAAAAGTACTTGAGCGACTTTTCACCGGCAGCAAACGGGTCGACCTGAAGAGGTCCAACGAAGAGGAGAACTGGATCGCCACGGGGCTCGACGAGCGACAGGTAAGCGAGCTTGTGGCCCCGAGCCTTGATCTGGTTCAGGATGTAGCTTGTCTGAGTCCAAGTGTCGGACGAGACGGCTTCCTGGAACGAGGCAAAGGGGCTGAGACGCAGAGCCGTGCGGTCGGCACCAATCTCGTCGCTGACGGCCTTGATAATTTCGAGCAGGAAGCGCGCGCGGTTCTCGACGGAGCCACCCCACTTGTCGGTGCGGTCGTTGACGCTGTCGCGCGTAAACTGGTCAATCAGGTAGCCGTGGGCGCCGTGGATCTCGACGCCGTCGCCGCCGGCATCGACAACGTTGCGGGCCGCCGTGCGGAAGTCGTCAATGATGGTAAAGATCTCGTCCTCGGTCAGCGGCTCGGGGGCGACGTCGCGGCCCGGCATGACCTTGGCAGAGCTGGAGACGTACTTGAAGCCGCGGGAGCCGACGTACTTTGGGTCGACGGCGCGGCCCTGGTGCCAGATTTGCTGGAAGATGACGCCGCCCTTTGCGTGGACGGCGTCGTAGACGTTGCGCCAGGCCTGGATCTGCGCGGCGCTGTGCACGCCAGGTAGGTTGGTCTGGCCCTCGGCGGCGGGGGAGATGCCTGTGGCCTCGGTTACGAGCAGCGTGCCGGGCACCGAGGCGCGCTCGGCGTAATACTGTGTCATGATGTCGGTCGCGACGTGGTCATCGTCGTTGCGGAAGCGAGTCAGCGGCGCCAGGGCGATGCGCTGCGAGATGTTGGTGCGGCCAACCTGGAGAGGCTGCCACAGCTTGGAGGAGGAAGAAGTCATTGTGTAAAGAGTTGTGGCGGGCTACTGGTATAATGGAACAAGGAAAACGCTAGCTTGTGAGTTGAGTGACTTTGGATGAGGAAAGGCAATGACAACGGGGGACTGACGAGGACTTTTATATTGATCAGAGAAAGACGAAAGGATTGGAGTGGATCATCAAGTTAGCTTGCGTCTAGGCGCTCGAGGTCCCAACATGAAGCGCATTATTAATGGTATCGAATGTCGTGCCACTCACTGCCTTGGCGTGCTTGGAACGTGTTTAGTGTGGTGTGTGGGTTTATGCATGGTGGACTCTGTCTTGAAGTTGTAACTAATCAAGTGGTGGACATGAAGTGGTCTAACTAATCAAGTGGTGGACTCGGTCTTATAACTAATCAAGCTGCGGACTTTGAGCTACCCGCCAAGGCTTGAAAGGAACAATGGGGAGATATTATGGGGAAAGCGTCACCGGTCGTGCCGGGATCACAGACGATGAAAACATGGTGTCAATTGAATTGGATCCAGAATTGCCATACATTGTAGCTTCAGTTCGGCACTTGTTGAAGCTACCATCTCAGCCTTTTCTTTAGCCCTCGTCTGTATCTTGGATAATAACTCTGACGTGAAGAACTACATAACCAACACAACCAACAGTTGGAGCAAGTGTGGGCCCTGAAGCTGGAAACTCTCTCAGTTGCCCAGATGCTTGGTGGTAGATGCTCATATACTTGGATCGAAACGAATCCTTGATCATTTTTACAATTGTCGAGGCAAATCGTGAATTGAAATTTTCAGTGCAATGGCGAGATGCAGGTAGTTTTTGGCTATGCATGCTTTCAAAGCACCGCATAGTCAATACAGGCAGGCCGAGGTAAGGCTTCCGACGGAGTTTGCATTGCAACGTTGACCGGTGGGCTGACAAATGCTTGCTGACGCCGAGTTCTCAGGATTGCGCAAGATGACCTGGCGCCAAGATGTACCATTATTCAAATTTTGCTTATCAACTTTTTTGCTGCCAACTGAAAGAAAGGAATGAAAACTGAATTTAGTTCCTGGATCTGTAATCGCCTTGGATCTGTGGGAATCGCGAGGCGGCCATGGAAATCGAAGCCACCGATACACGCATCCGCTTGCATGTTGGGATTGATGTGGAAGTCTCAGCAATTGGGATACGGCTGCAACAGGAAGTCTACATAGAATGAATGGCAGGCGACATTTTTTGTGCAATCTCGACGACGTATCGGCAGTTGTGGCGGGGTAATCTGACGTACTTCTACAGAGACTAGATAGGTCGAGTACGGATACCTACATAGGTACCTAGGTACCTACCTACCTACCGATTTGCCATGTTTCTATGCTATGAACCGACAGATGGTGTTCCGTACCATGCCAAGTGCTTTTTTTTTTTTTTTTTGGCTTCTCTCGTCATTATTTCTTTGCATTGTATTCATTTATATATATATCTATATATCTTGATTTCCTCGTCATCTTCGTATTTCTCTTCGTTGCTGCACTGCTGCTAGCCTGCCTGCTGTTCCGCGGCTGTTTTAGCGACCCTTTTTGGCCCTGCAGCGCTGCCCCTTCCCTGGAAATCAATCAACCCGTCCCTCGGCTAACCCATTTCGGTTAGCGTGATGGCTCCAACAAGGAACAGTGACGTTGGTTGAGCCGCGGGTTGGATTCGGAAGCTAAATTTAACTAGGTACCTACCTGGTAAATAGGTAGGTTAGTACCTTTCAGCAGCTGGCAGCTACCTACCTAGACTACCTTCTGTGGCTCAGCAGCTCAATCCACCCACTCACTCCACGATCCAGCTTCGCCTTGCCTCGTTGGCCTCAACTCTGCCCACCCGCCATCCCGCCCTTTAGCTCCTCGGCTACGCTTTCTCAGCCTGCCTTGCGCTTCTGCATCGCTCACCTCCCATCTAGGCGCATATACTGCTGCCACTCAATATTCCTATCGCTTCGTGCACCCCTAAACCACAACCATCCACCATGGCCCCCATCACCGGTCCCCTGTTTCCTTACCGCGACATCAACTTGCGTGTTAGCAACGATGCCTACACCTTTACCTCCCCGTCCTCCCCCAATGCCCCGGCATTGGTTCTCGACCGCCCTACCGGTGATGTCAGCTTGACTGAGCCCTCCCTGCAATCTAGCAAGCGCGCAACTCGCGTCTCCAGCATTGCCGGTATTCTCGGCGTCATTCAGCTCAAGCTCGGTCCGTTGCCACCCTCCTTAGACCGCCTCGTTTGCTCGTCGCTTTGCTAACCTGCATTTCAAATAGACAAATATGTCGTCATCATCAACAAGACCAAGCCCGTCGGCCGTCTTAAAGGCCAGATGGTTTACAAAGTCCTCGCCGCCGAGATCCTACCCATGCGCGAGCGCCAGATTCACGATCCCGACGAGGATACCTTTGTCCGCCTCATCGACACTTTCCTCCAAAAGGCGCCCCTCTACTTCTCCTACTCCCTCGACCTGACAAACTCGTTTCAAAGGCAATCCCAGGCCGACACCACCAAACCACTCTGGATGCGCGCCGACGACCGCTTCTTCTACAACAAATTTCTCCAGTCAGACCTCGTCGACTTCCGCAACCTCGGCTCCCGCACCCAGCCTGGCGCCCAACCCGCCATCGACCCCTACATCCTGCCCTGCATGTTTGGCATGTTTGAGATGAAGCAGACGAAATTCAAGGGCACACCCCTCAGCCTGACCCTCATCTCTCGCCGATCAAGATACCGTGGTGGTACCCGATTCTTCACCCGTGGCGTTGACGAAGACGGTCATGTCGCCAATTATAACGAGACGGAGCAAATTGTTATCCTCAACGAGGCTAGCACTGGAATGGGCGGCTTCGCTGGCAGTACCGATATGCAGAGCGGTAAGCTAGGTGGTACCGACGGCAAGGACATGCAAATCATGTCCTACGTTCAGACTCGAGGTAGCGTTCCCACGTACTGGTCCGAGATCAACAGCTTGCGTTATACACCCAAACTGCAAGTCCGCTCCACCGAGGCTGCTACCGCCCCCGCCGCCCGCCATTTCGACGAGCAGATTCGCATTTACGGCGACAACTACCTCATCAATCTGGTCAACTCCAAGGGCCGTGAACGCAATGTCAAGGAGTCATATGAGAAGATGTGCGAATCATTATCTAGAGCTGGTAGTGTTGCCCATGTCACCAACGAAAAGTTTACCGTGACCCCAAGCAGCAACAGCCGCAATCACTTTGACAGGATTCATTACGTCTACTTTGACTTTCACACTGAAACCAAGGGTATGAGAATGGACAAGGCCTACAATCTGGTCACACGCATGCATCAAGAGCTCGAGAAACAATCATACTTCCGCGGCGTGGATATGCCCGGTGGTCTTGACGACAAGCTCGAGGCCCGCAGTCTGCAGACGAGCGTCATGCGTACCAACTGCATGGATTGCCTCGACCGCACCAACGTTGTCCAGAGCATGTTTGCTCGTGCTGTTCTCGACCGAATTTTCAGTGAAATCGGCCTCATGACCCGCGGCGCCTCCTTCCGTGACGAAGATCCCGACTTTGAATTCCTCTTCCGCAACCTCTGGGCTGATAATGCCGACGTCGTCTCTGGTTCCTACTCCGGCACTGGAGCCATGAAGACGGATGTCACCCGTACGGGTAAACGCACCAAGCTCGGTGCTCTTCAGGACGGACGCATTGGCGTCACTCGTTATTTTCTCAACAACTTTCTCGACGGTCCTCGCCAGGATAGCTTTGATCTCTTCCTGGGTGCCTACCAGCCCGGCAAGTCCGGCGTCGGCCTGGGCCGCATCTTTGTCGACCGGCGTCCCATCCTGATCCAGTCCATCCCCTACCTGCTCGCTTTTAGCACCTTTATTGTATTGATTGGCATCTTCACCAAGCGCGAGCCCGACGCCAGGGTCCTGCCCATGCGCCTCTTTATTCTCTTTTGGACCGCCGTGGCAGCCTGGTGTGTGCACTTTATCCTCGGACACGGCATGCTCTACGTAAGTTTCTCGACGGCCACTCTTCCCACTGTATCTTTGATACTAACACGTTTCACCCCAGGTCAACTGGCCCATACTCAACCCTCGTTCCTTTGCCGCAGACGGCTACAACGAGCACTACTCCAAAGCACGCAAGGACGCACTACTGGGCAGCTTTGTAACCCGCCATGAGCGCGGTCTCAGCACGGCACGCTTCCTTAGTGCCGAGGAAGGTAAAAAGAGAATTGAGTAAAGGAAGGAAGAAGCCGCGGCGAAAATATAAACAAAGTTTCCTGTGTCTAGATTATTTTGCCATCCTTTTCTTCTTCTATGTGTTTTAATTCCATGAACCTGCTTAGAGGGGACCCTCGAAACAGAAGAAAATAGAGCATCCACTGCTGTGCCATTATGCCCTTTGTCTAGCTAAATTGCTACCATTTCATGATTTCACTCACCATCGCGATTATTATTGCATAGGCTATCTGTTGTTGTTAGAGCAGAACTGGACCTGTACATGTAAGAATGAATCTGCATTCAGATGTTTCATTTACTGCAATGATCGCTGGGGCCGGCCGGCCAGGTAAAAAAAAAAAAAAGTTGTATTATATAAGGAACACAAGACACTTATGCTGCCTTTTCTTCCTCAAAAATGAAAGGTGAAATAAAAATGTGTCCACTACTATATAGCCATGCCTATGCCGAGCGTCACACTGCAAAGAAGAACAGAAAACGAGACGGGAAAAACAGTACAAGATCCAGAATAGGAACAAGATGCCAAAGCAGGGTATCAATTATCGCTTTACATGAATCCAAACAAGAAAGAGCTGTATGGGGCATAGCAAAATGTGTTGAAACAGAGAGAAAGGAAGGGGGAAAGAAAAGGATAGAAAAAGGTGTAGCGTTGGGGTGGGAAAAAAGGACGAGGACAAAGGAGAATGGTAAAAGTGAGCGTCTAGGCAAGCCACAGCACCCATTTGACAGCGTTCCAAACCCCCCGGCCAATGCCGAGAAACACGCGGAAAATCATGACCACGAACCAGACGTACCACATGAAGCCGACGAGGAGCCACTCGACGCTGAGCCATAGGCCGCGGCGCAGCCAGCGCAGCCGGCGCCGCCTCTTGCGGAGCATCTTCTCCATCGTGTCGATGACGTGCTTGATGCGCAGCGGCTGGTCCAGCGCTAGGTTGCGGCTCGCCTCGTCCGCCTCCTCGACGGCCGCGCGCGTCATCGGCGCCAGGTCGTCGGCCACGCGCGACCGAACGGCTCCGACGCGCCGATGCAGCTCGGGTCCCGTGTGCGACGACAGCTTGTCGGCGGCCAGCTTCCAACGCTGGCCAGCGAGCTGCATGTTGCTCGTCAGCGTGTGCGCGGCGAGCGAGTACGCTTCGGCAAACGACACGTCGAGATCCTGCAGCTGCTCGCTTTCCGGGCACAGCTTGGCGATGCCGTTCCAGTCAATATTCGCCAGCTTCGCGCAGGCTCTTGCGCCGTCGTTACTAAACGGCTTGTGGAACACCTTGGCGCGTCTGCTGATTTCCAAGGCCTTGATGCCAGAGCTGAGGACGAGCGTCTTGACGCGCGCCATTTCGCGTCTCGATAGCTGACTTTGTTCGACTGACCTGCCGCCCTGGTCCGCAATGGACCATTGGCGGCTCTTGGTTCGCTCGTTGCGGTCGACGCGGCGCGCAGACGAGTCTCCCAGGACGGCATTGAGTCGGCGGTCAGTCTCGCGGACTCCAGTGGAAACACGGCCCTTGGTCAAATCGGGCTCGGAAGCGTGAGACCCCCCCAGACGACCGGCTGCTTTGGGTGGTGGAGAGGTTGACATGGATGGACTTCGAGTTCCAGTCCGAGGTGGTTTTTTCAACTCTACACGCGAGGAATCGCTGCTTTGGGTCCCATGACCAGCCGATGACGCAAATTTGTCAGTCTCGCTGGAAGCACCCGGAGCGTGCTGGAATTGTGGCATGACATCGAGAAAGTGCCTCGAGTCCTGCCTCTTATGCTTTTCATTCTTGGAGGGAGGGCGAGACAAAGAAATCGAGGGGCGTCTCCTTCCTCTGTTGCGCTCACTGTCGGATTCATCCGTGGAGTCTATTTCTTGCGCTTCTCCGGAACCATCCTTTTTGCGTAAAATATCACCGATGCGAGACACGCGGCCTCGCAAACCTGTATCAATGCGTGGGCCTTTGAATATGCCACGGAGACCAGCGTTGGGATCATCAGCGCGCTGCAGGAGACTTCCCATCCGGCGATGGCTTTTAATGGTGGCCCCAGCCAATGGAGCTGATGCATTCCTCGTTAGAGATGGCTCCCCGTCAAGAGGCGCCGAGCCGGCCGTCTCTCGTGGTATCGTGTCAGCTCTGCTGCCTGCAGCTACATCCCCGTCTGTACCGAGGTTTGCTTCAGGGGTCGTGTGAGTTTTTGCTATCTGTTTCTTTGAGGGAGATCCTGAGCGGCTCGAAGGTGTCGGCGGCTCTAGTGACACAGACTCAAGAGTCGGCTTCCTTGAGGGTCGCAGCTCTGGCGATGTAGGCAGCGACGAATTGTTGTCTATCGACCCGGACGCTCGGAGATGAGGCGCGTCGACGACCTGATCTTCAGCGCGGGAGCGAGAAGGAGAAGTCTTGTGTATTTTTTGCAATGCGCCCATTGGTTCACGGTCGCTAATGTCCATTAAGGATCCCGTACGGCTGTGCAGGCGGCTGCCTGGTTTCGAGAGTACGTTTCGCTCCGGGCTCGTCATGCTGGGTGGCACAAAATGCTCAACCCCTGCAAATTTTATAACGTCCTTGTCTTTGCTTTCCTTGACAATCATATCCAACATTTGCTTGTGCAGTATTTCGCCTGGCTGCACATCGTTGCTCTCTGCCCGCTTTCGTGCATCGCGTATTGTTCGGTTGCGTGCCTCGTTGTCGCTTTCCGAGTACTCAGAGGCAGAGTCCTTTTTAGAACGAGGTCCACCGTGAAGCTGATCATAGACGCGCCAGTGGTCTGAGTCCTTTATGTTGTGAAGCTTCTCTCTTGCGCGCTCAATGGTACGCTGACGACCATGTTCCCAGTCATGATTCCTGTGGGTGTGATTGATATCTGGAAGGCTCGGGAAACGGTTACCAGTATCCGGGGAAAAGGGCACAACGCCATGCCTCGGCTCTTCGTTTTCTTGTGACATGGGGCGAGAAAGGTCAGAATTTAAAGGAAATATTCTGCGCCAGTGGCGATCCTCGACGAGTTTCTTATTCTGATCCTGCTCAATCCAATAGGCATCGGCAATCATGTCGTACGGTTCAACGAACCAGTCCACGCGGGGTCGACGGGTTCGAGCCGCCTTGGCCACAGGATCAAGCGCAGGCTGTGCAACTGATTCCTCGACACCGGAAAATGGAACCATGCACTCTGAATGTTCCTCTGGTTGTTGCAGAGCAACATTTTTTTCACATTTCTCAACCCAACACTTGACACTGTCGACCTCTCCGAATCCTTGTCGTTGGCCATCAATAACCTTTCTCTCTCGCGCTCTCACTTTTCTATTTCGAATATACTGCAGCGGGTTGTACTTGCGCCCGAGCTGCACAGAACTTGTAGATGTGAAGACTTTTGCACCGCCTGCTGCAGAGGCAGGTGGGCTCGTCGTGACAATCCGTAAATGCGCCGGCTTTAACGGCGGCAGCACATCGAGAAGTCTTCTGTAGTGGGCCATGAGCTCTAGGTGATCTTTTGCCTTTTGAGCGCGGGCCAAGGTTGAGGCGGAGAAGTGGTAGCTGTGCATGTCGCCTTGTCCAGCGTGAAAGTTGGAGTGTAGAGGGCTTGACACTGACAAGCCTGTGCTTTGCCTTGGTATCGCAACTTGTTCAGGGCGAGGAGAGATGTTTCGAGAGGATCGACGTTGCTGTTTGAGCTGTTGGCGAAGGTCGTTGGATGTAGCCGAGTCCGGCAAAGGCATGAGTTTGGGAGGCGTGCCACGGGACACGTTTCGACGAGAGACGAGACGGCGTGATTCGCTAAGGCTCAGGGCCATGTTCACAATCTGTGTAGAGTCGGCGTCCACAGTAGCCAGAGCATGGCTGTTCTGAGAGGACGCAGGGGAAGGTTCGTTGAGCGAACCGGTGCTCGGGTTGTTGGCCGCCGTGGGGGACGGCGTGAGAAGCTTCCCGGCAAAGGGATCAGAGACTACTCGCAAAGCCTCATCTCGCAGGGCCATCGATCGCGCGGATTCGGGAGTGTTGGAGAGCGAATCGGTCGTAGCACGGGTATGAGCAGCGGCGATGGTGGACTTCGGAAGACGGGAGCTTTGGCTGCGCTTGACGCCCCTGTCATGGAGCAGAAACGAACCGTTTGGCCGGTCTCTGCGCTTCCTCGCCGTTGTGTCGTGTCGTGCTGGCCCGTCTACCTGCTCCGCGGCGAGCCTCGACTGGTAGAGCAGCAGACGCTCGCGCGTCAGGTCGGAGGGAGCCGAGTGGCTGCTGCCGCTGGCCCCGTCGTGACGACTGCTGGTGCTACTCGGCTCGCCAGCAGCATCGTGGCTTTGACGATGGCGCGAGTCGGGCGTTACTGGAGGGTAGTGATGCTCGGGAGCGTCGTCGGCGTGGACATCCGCCATGGCGTGGAGGGCCTAGCACATGCTCCTGCGTCAGGCGTATGACGGGAGGCGAGCCCGATGAGTCGAGGTTCGGACGGACCTTGGGGCTACGATGTCGGGCTGTGCATGACTTGACGAGCGGCAGACTCGGAACTCGGTCCTTGATCAGAGGCGGGAGCGAGGGCCGCGGACGATGATGTGGATAATAAGCAGTCAGTGGAGATGGATCACAAATGGAGCAGGAGAGTGATGTTCGCCAAAGACCTGGGGAGGGAGGCTTTGAAATCAACGAGTGTCCTGGAAAAGGCCAAAAGCGGAGGGACGAGGAAGCATGTGCCAAGGCCCCAGGTAAATAGGTGGTACCAGTACTTAGGTATTAGGTGGTACCTGCCCACCCTGCGCCCATAGGTGCCACCAGAGGTATCTCTAGCTGGAAGCCATGACCGTAGGTCGGCCGCGGACATGACCAATCGGAAACATGCCAAAAGAATGTCTCTCCACGAGATATAATCATACAAGGACTGACCAGTTCTGGTGGATATTATAGTCAACTATTGAGTTGTTTGCTTTGCTTCGCTGAGCGGGTAGCAAAAAAAACCCGCCCGCTATAAATATATGCTCACTGCCTTTATTTATTTTCGCGATACGCACCCACAAGAGCGAATGACTTTTTCTTCTAAAAAAGGGTCATCATAATTAGAACTAGGCAATAAAGCCCGGTCATAGATTGTGATAGTTTTTTGTTGTCATTTCTATAGTCCCATGCAAGCAAAGCACGTCGAGGGGCGGCCCTTATCCACGCTAGTATACAAGTTGAATACAACATACAACGTGGTATACATAATACAACAGCACCCGCTTGCCCAGTGGGCGGTGCGGACACGGAAATGCAACACAAGTCCATATAATTCGTTCGTCAGTCCTATCAAAATTCCTGGACTACGCCCATGTCTTACCTGGCCAAATGGCCCTCTACTTGGAGTAAGCCGACATGCTATGGCTCAGCTGGCAGCGGGGGAGAGGCTGACCCCATTGCCGTGTCTGGATAAACGCGCCCCAGCAGAGCCGTGCAAAAACTTGAGGCCATGGCTGAAAAGCCCTTATTCGGAGTAGCCGCGATGGCTTTGGGACGTCGTGGCTTGCGACGACGGCCTGCCCGTGAGACTCATTACCGTAATGCCGAGTCCCCGCCGAGTCCCCAGTGGCTGGTTGAGCTTGGCCATGCAATATGGGTAGGTAGCAAGCCATACTGCCCATACATGGACATATTGCGGCAAGTCTTTATGCAACTTCGTTCGTTTGCATAGCAGCTCGAACACAGATGCCATCACGCGAGCCCATCGGCATCTGCAGAAAGCCGGGCAAAGTCTTCGCTTGGAGGCTGGAGCTCCGTCTCCAAATACCGACCCGAGAGGGTTTCTCATTTGCCGATGCCATCTATGATTGCCACTAGTATAAATAGATGCTTGACTGAACGAATGGAGAGAGTCCAATAGCCCATATTTGGTATCAAGTCAGTCCATAACATCTTTTGACCCCCGTCACACTTTTCTTTGCTACAAAGCAGCTATCAACAAGATGATGGAACACAAGACAGAGTACCCTCACTATGTTGACGGCACGGTGCAATTCAAGCACGAGCAGAGTGAATCAACCTTGGTGGTCTTGTCAGAATGGGCTCAAGTGGAGAGGTACTCTCGCGCGGGCTCCGATACATTCGCCCTATACTTTCCAGAAAGCATGAATCTCCAGTACGACGATGAGTTGGAGCGTCGGCTTGCCAAAGACATGCGGCAATGGTCATTCTTTCATCTCTTGCCGCCCAAGCTGCAACAGCTTGCCGTGCACCTCTCGCATCTCTGCTCATGCAAGTCGACTTTGAGCTACGAGCGACGGGTTCTGCTCCATCGCCATGCTGCGTGGATATTCCTGATGGACGACGTTACAGAGACGCTGCCGCTGTATGGGCTGCACGAGACTGCCGGGAAGCTGTATCTGGAGAACCTCAAGAGCATCGTCGTGGGCGGCCAGACGCAGGACATGGCCCGGTTCAAGAACCAATGCCCGGCAAAAGTCATCGACGCAGCCCACCTCGCGCAAAGGATCCTTGCAGAAGACTTGATGCCCCTAAAGAGGAAGCTGCTCTCGACACAGCACGTTGGGCTCTGCAGCGATCTTCTCATTCAATTCTTCGACTCCGAGTACGATGAAGGAAAAAAGTTTTGCACCGAGGCATCGTCGCAGGAGGTGCTCCAAACACGAGCCATCACGGTTGGTGGCTTGATTCCCATGGCCCTGACGCTGTCCTCCGAGCAAGCAGAGCAATGCGCGCTCGACAACCCAGAGATGCTGCAGGCGTCGGTGCTCATGATTCTCATCAACGACATCATCGGGTTGTACAAGGATCTCAAGGCAGTTGAGCAGCAAAATGACGGCTCTGCGTACTTGAACCTTGTCCGAGTGGGCATTCGGGAACACAATCTGACTGAAAAGGACGCACTGAGGCTCTACATTGACAAGCTCAACCGACTGACCTGGTCGGTTGAATTCTACCAGCTGGCGTATCCGTCCTCCCGGCAGGGCCTGCAGGTGGAGTGCTTGAGGCTGGCTTTCAACTATCTGGATTATCATCTCTTTGGAATCATGGGAAAGCCAAACAACCGTTATGGATGGAGGCAAAATAGTAATGTTTGAGTTGGTAGAGTGCAGGCGTTGTTGGGGTCATTGAACTGGGCGCACAAGGTAAAACACTAGGTGCTGAGAAGCTGCCATATGTAGGCCGTATTGGTACATGGGCGATATTGTGTCATTAGAAAAGCGTTAGTCAAGAAATTATGCCTTTGATCTTCGTTTTCGCATGCAACTCGTTTCAGATGGGCGATGAACTCAAGTAATGCGGCCGCCTCGCCTGACTGAAGAAGCACAGACGACCGTACCGGCCGTGAACTTGGACCTACGTCTAGTTAACTATGCCGACACGAATTCGGGGTGCTGACAATTTGCGCACACACGACCGTCTCAAAAGAAGACACTCGCGGGTCCGTCACTTTCTCACACGCTCGCAGCCATCTACTCGGAAGACGCCTAAGACGTCAAGTTCAACGGCGGCCGCGCTCGACCCCTCCTCCTTGCGCCAGATGCGGAGCTTACGTTGCATGTTTCCTCTATATACTTATTATCAATCGTCTCGGTACAGGATTCGAAAAAGCCTCCGGTCGCTAATCAAGTTCCAACCGCGACTCGTGCTACGTCATCTTCTTCTCGATACATGCAGCTGAACTAGCAGTAGCTTAATCATGCCATGAAATGTAAAGCATGATGCCAGCGCCCAGGGTTATAGCCGCAAATTGCGTGAGCGTCTTGCGCAGCTCCTGCATCTTGTTGGGGCCCGTCTCAAGCAACTCCGGAATGACGGCCACTGTGCCAACGTAGAGAAAAGTGCCTGCCGTGAACGGAAGCAGCATATCGCCCCAGGTCTATGTTTTTTGTTAGCCAATCGCACAACGTGTTGAAGCAGGATAGCGTGAAGCATGGACTCACCAGACTGGTGCCCCAGAGGCCAGCATTTCGAGGCATGCCCGCCACCTCCTCCACGCCGGGGCCGCCAAACTCCTGCACCGCGATGCCGATGAGGGTGCCGAGAAAGGCGCCGATGGCGGTGACAAACTGCGAGCCCATGGCGGCGCGCTTGGAGAAGCCGGACTGGACGAGCAGGGCAAAGTCGCCGACCTCGTGGGGGATCTCGTGGAAGAAGACGGCGACGGTGGTGGTGGCGCCAATGGTTGGGGAGGCGTAGAAGCTGGCCGACATGGCCAGGCCGTCGGTGATGTTGTGGGTAAAGTCGGCGCTTGTGTCCATGTTAGCATACAACCTTTTTCTACTTTGCGTCCAAGGTTTAAGTAGAGCTCACATGAGGTTGAGGTAGCCCCCGAGCTTGACGCTTGGATTAATCTCCTTCTTGTCTTGCACAACAGCCACCACCTCCTTGCCGGCCTTTTTCCCCTTGCGCGACTTGACGCTTCCACCAGCCGCATCCGCATCCACACCCGTCGCCGTCACGCTCTCCTCGTGCGCGTGCGCGTGGCTATGCGAATGCCCATGCTCCCCCGCGCCGCCCGTCGCGATGCGCAGGCCCTTGTCCAGCGCCACAAAGACCAAAAAGCCAACCATGATGGCCAGGCCGAGCACCAGGTTGCGGTTGGGCTCGATGAGCACAAACGTGGCGCGCGCGGGGTCGTCCTCGCCGACGAAAATCTCGGGCAGCAGGTGGAAGAGCGTGTCGCCGAGCAGGCCGCCGACGGCAAAGGCCACCATGACGGACAGCGAGCCCGGGTCAATGTCGGTCGGGCACAGGGCCAGCAGAAAGTTGGGCGGGCCCGAGATGTAGAGCGTCGCGAGCAGCGCGTTGACGGCGGGCGAGCCGGGGAAGAGCACGGCAAAGAGGCGCGTCGTCAGCGAGGAGGGCTGCGCGTCGTGGCGCGCCGCCTTGGCGGCGTTGAGGTGCTGCACAACGGGGCAGGCCTGTCGGTTATTTCGGTTCAGTCAGCGATAAGAGTCCCTTGGTGCATTGCTTCTTCTCGTACGTCTGCCCTCTTCTGTGTCTCTCTCATGCGACCCCACGTGAGCAGCCACGGCTCATCATGCAGTAAAGCGCCTTGTTCACTCGGCCATCTCGTCCCCTGTTCTCTCTCACGCCCTCGTTTCTGGGTTCATACCTGCAGTTCCTCGTCGAGCTGCTCCAAGCTCAAGCTTTCAGCGGCATCGGCGGCCGTGACGCTCTGTGGAGCTGCATATACACAGACGGCGAGCACGGCCAGGCACAGGGCCCAGGTTCGCACGCGAGGGCTAAACGCCATTCTTTCTGATTTGATGTACCGTTCTAAGTGCAATGCCGGTTCTAGGTGTATCTCTGTCGAGTCAATTGTTCAAGAATATGAGAGAATTTGTTTTTTCAAAAAAAAAAAAAAAAAAAAAGGCCAAGTATGT
>JAEIJG010000013.1:0-97799 GCA_037289395.1 Beauveria scarabaeidicola | reverse complement strand
AGTCTTTGCTTATAGCTTTGTTATTACCATCCCGTTTTTATTCCCTCTATTTTTGCTTCAGACTTGCGCCAAGAGATGCTGCCCTCAGAAAACGTGTCGACATATAGCCTCATATAGGGGCTCTCCATCCAAGGATCCGGGTTCCCAGCGATCCCAGGCCCAAGTTTCTTATAGATGAACGCTCGTCTTCCCCCCCCCCTTCCCCACCCACCCATCTGACGATTCGGAGGGTAAAACTTAGTAAATATGACTCTGCTGCTATACATCCAGGGAGCGCATTTATCGACTTGCTCGTCCTGGGTCTGTAACAATGCTCTGGTTTGAGGATTGGGTGGTTTTCGTTTCACGCGAGTATAATTTCCGAGACAAAGTGGCGCGCACGTTGGGCGGTTCAACTTGCACCGTAGGAGGCACATGTGTAGCCGGAGTCAATGCCGACACCGCGCCAGCGAAAAGCCTTAGCAAACTTGTATGCACTTGTGCCATGGTGTAGAGTGATCGCCACCTTGCGGTGCGAGGTGATGCAATGTGATGCGTTGTGAATCATCTAGGATTGATATTCCATTGCTGTTCTATCTCTATATTGCCAAGACGCTGCGATTCCCAAGTGTCATTAATACATGTACCAGTTCTTGTGTCCGCAATATGTAAAGATCATTTGCGAGCGATGATAGCCGCTCTAGAAACACCATTGAGTCCGTTGCCATCATAAGAGAAAATAAAAGCGACTCCGTGCCTGGTATACTGTAAAGGTGCCGAAACGTACGCCGTGAAAAGTGAACAGTACAACATTGAATCTATTCAAGGCCGACGCCCATGCCGACTCGATGTACCATTGCCCAGATCCTGACTTTGCTCCTCCAGGGCGCTCATGTCCTCGACAGATCTGTCTGAGGCCGGGTATTGGCGCGGACTCCATGTCGGGGACACTGTTTTTCCCTCAATAATGTAGACCTCGCTCTTGGAATCTTCCCGTATGGGTGTGCGGCTACCACCAGCAGAGATGCTGACCTTGTTTCCCAGCATCGGGTCGTTATTGTAAGCCAAGGGCGGCGGATGCGAAGTTAGTCCGGCCGCATGGCGATGGTACTCGTCATAGGCCATCGCCTCACTGCGACTCTCAGAGTCAACGACAGTGACGCGGTGCAGCGAGACATCGTTGGGTCCATATCCTGGCATAGAGCTCCCCTGCTTCTTGCCCGACAATCCTGTAGATCGCGTGCGCTGCGTTGATTCGAAACCACGGATCTTGAGAATGCGCAGTAAGGGTCGAATGGTTGCGAGGCTCGAGGCGATGATTGCCACGCCAGGCTCTACCATACTCCAGAGTAAGGCATCGGTTGCAGAAACTATTACCAAATTAGTGTCAAACGGACAAGACAGGTTTCGTGGGGCTACCTACAGAGCAGATCATCCGTCTCTGTCAGAGCAGCCAAGAACTTGACACGTATTAGTGTAGCAATGCTGGCGCTGCAAAATTGTCAGTGAGCTGCAAGGTTTTCGACAGCGCTTGTACTCACAAGATACCAAGACCAAGAATAAGGACTACTGTGACCTTGGCTTGCTTGGTCATCTTGACGTTCCACAGCATGGGGATTGGCAGCAAAGCCTACGCAGTGTCAGTCAGTATGGCAAACATTACTCAATAGAGGCGGTACATCACGTACGTAGAGCCAATCCGAAACAACAGTGAGGACACTGATGGCGTAGGCAGCATTGATAATGTCTTGCCCACTAGCGCAATGGCCCTCTGTGATTCTGTAATCCCACTGCTTGGCGACGGGCATGCACTGGAAAACATCCCAGAAAAAGACGCCCAGGGTATATAGGGTGACAACGACGAGACTGATTTTGATAATAATGGTGTAGACTTTTCTGGCGGATAGTCGAAGAAGAAAGACACCGATGCTGAGTTTGACGAACATCATGGACAGGATGTAGGCAATCGTCGCAATCGCTTGCCACTATTTCATGTTAGACAAATTTGGCCGGGTAAAGGAGTGATTCGGGTTCGCACCATGAGGGCAGCAACTGTATCATCGTCGGACTCGATAGCTGCGTTATGTCGTCCCATGCCTCTGCGCACACCTTCAAAGATGAACGCGCACATTGATGTAAAGACAATCTATATTTAGTGTGAGCAGCTTGCCCTCGGGGGAGTTTGGCTGGGTTGGTTGACCAACTGACCTGAGCCACCAACATCAACCAATCGTCGGACTGGAAACTCCTCATGATCACGGCTCGGGTATATGTGCGTAGGCCAATCGTGATCCAACTCAAAACCAGTAGGGCGATGGTGGCGCCGACCAAGCGGCCGCCATTGTATTCGTTGAGATCGACTTCGGCCATTGTGAAATGAACTGCGCTGCTCTGCGTCTCGAGGCGCCGGGACTGGCAATCGCGCGGAGGCGCGCTACGGTCGACGACGAGTCGACGAAACTAGAATAGAGATGAGACAGGGCGCAGGATTAAGAAAGACGGCGAGGGCGGTTTCTATATAGAGTTGCGGGTCGTCATAGCCAGTGATAGGAGAGGAGTATGCAAGGCACAGTAGCGCTAAAGCTTGGCAGGTCAATCAATGCATCGGCGACCGTGTAATGTGGCGAGTAACTCTATCACAGTAGACGGCGGTTCGTGCCTGTGTTCCCAGGTCGGACAGGCGCATGCATTGGTGGCTGCAGTGTGTACGAAGTAGGTAGGGATCCGCCAGATGCGGTTCTCACTAGTTAGTTAGTTAGTGAGTGAGTGCCACCACAATGCCACATCGCCACCACAGCTATCAGTATGAATGGCAAGGTTGGCAGTTGGGTACAGCATGACCCATGGGGGAGGAAAGCCCATCACTCAACAGGGTTCAACTGCAGGGGGTAAGGAGGGGCGACATAATGGCACGCCCTCTGAGAAAGAGGCCGTTGAAACGCTGCCCATCCTTCATCACTTCTACCGCGGTTCCTGAGTCGCGGTGGCTTATTATTGGGCATGAAAGGATGCTCTGTACTCCGTAGCAAAATCGGCAGCGAGTGAATCAGTGGCTGACAATGTCGGTACAACGCCACCAGTCCTCAGCTGTCCGAGTGCAGAACCAGCGTCAACCGTCCGGCGGCTTGCTACTATCCCCGTCTTAGTGACGAGCCATTGATGCATTGAACAAGCGAGCACTGGTGCTGAGAGCCCTTAGCACATGCATCTCGCAACCTTGGCTTCCAGAACTGGCCTGGCTCAGTCAGACTGGCTGTGAATTAGAGCAGGGGTTGTTGGTGCGCAGATATTCGTAGTGTGCGACTGGCACTGCACTGCTCGGCAGCCGCAAGGTTCCATGCGGTTGGACAAGACAACAGATTTGGTGGTAGCTTTCGCTGGTAGCTCTGGTCCACAATGTACGTCTGGCTGAAACTGTCGTCGAAAAGGTGTGCTGGCTGAGCCAACCGCCATAAACTGGCCCGAGCCAACCACTGACCAGAAGCAGGCTCTGAGAGATTGGTCAATACACTGACTCGGGGTACGCTGATGTTGACCAGTTGTCATTTGTCTTATTAGTGACGTGTTGGTTCTGATGGGATGTTTCGTTGCTGTTGTGTTGAAGGCTTCAGGTCGGGCTTTTCAATTCACCGAGAGACGAGTCAGCGACACGCAGCCAGAGCCGGGGCAGTTTCCTAGCTCTCTGCCGGAGCAGGGGGTTTTGGATGTCGCGTAACGAAAGAATTCTCCGCAGTCCACTCTGCATGGAGGAGTTGGGTTGGCAGCGGGTGCTACCGATTGTGATGTGTACAACAGAGAGTCATTGCTCCCTACAATGCCCTGACGAGCGACGAGGCTCCCGCCAGAGCTCTTGCTTATAGCTGCGTCAATACTATTTGTGTGCATGGCTGTCTTATTCATAAGCGGCTTCGCATCGCAAGATTGCAAGCTTGGAATACCAGCCCAGGGATCCATCTCGAGACCTCACGAGTCACCATTGCTGCAATATAGCACTAGGGCTGCTACCCAGTAAATAGACCCTGGTATTGACGACAGAAGAGGCTAGAGCAAGTGACGGTCGTTACAAAACACACTGTGGTAAGTTGCACATGGTTGAAAGGTGTCACCGGTAACCGAACTGACCTATCCATCCGGTCAATCAGTATCGCACAAGACGTGGACGCCAGGGGGTTCGGCTCGGAGCTAGGAGGTGAGACAGGCCCAGGATGGCAAGTCGACAAGCGATGTGTCAATTAATCGGGGATGAAATCTCAGAGTATCCCGGCCAAGCGGACGAGCAGACTCGCGCCGCGCATACGCACAGACTGCCAAAAACAGGTGAAAGGTTCGCAATAACGAGCCGCGAACTGGCAGAGTTGGTTTGTGAGTGAGTGATCTGATCGCTGGCTGCGAGACATGCAACGGCATCACCTGCGATTTGTGACTTGCGATGCTGTCTTCTGCTGCCATCCTAGCAGCATGGCCGATCGAGTCTATGTGCTTTTGTTGGGAAAACTTTACGTACGATAGGCGTTGGCCATGGCCCATGTATACCAGCCCTGTCACGTTTAGACTTCACACAGACTGCACATCATAGCTAGCCCCTTGAGCAGCGAATAGCTGGCCAGCGGGCGGCAGATATCCCCACGAGCATAAACAGCACTTTGCGCTTTGGCTTTCTTCGTAAAATGAGCAAGCTATCCCGATTGCACCATTCGCAGGGTTTGGTGGGCCAGGCTCAGTCGAGACGGAGTGTCTGTGTTGTCGTCGATGTTCCGCCGATTGTTCTCCGGTAGAAGTCGCGAGTGCGGCACATGAGCCATTTCACGTAGCTTTGACAGGTGATGGACACAGGCCGATGCTCAGTTGGCAGTTGCATGGCGATGAAACTTGTGCGTGTTTGTCTCTGGCAGGGGGATGCCTGTTTGGTGAGGAAGGGAAGTGGTGCTCACGAATCATAAGCGCTGACTAAGAAAATACTGGCACTTACAAGTTACAGCGGTCTACAGCGCTATCTCTAACAGCCAAGAGCGCTGAAACACTGTTCATGTTTTGGATCGCTGAAGACAAACCCGTCATAAAGCCCCCAGCATCTTGGGAAAACAGATAGGTCGGGCAACAAACGCAAGCCATCATTTCCAATCTGCATCATCCAACCCTTCTTCGTCGGCATCATTCAGCCAGCGACAAGCCAACGCGAAGCGCCAAGAGGTCCTAGTACCATGGAAAGTAGATGGCAGATACCTTGGCACTGAAGGTTCAAAAGTCATTTGACCGGCTCCAGATGTTAGCGCTGCGGTGGACAGTTCGGGTAGCGTGCCCGCGTCCATAGCCGACAACATCGGAATAAGTACCGTTCGCCAGTCACGGGTAACTGGAGCTAGCTTCTCTTTTTTCTTTTTTTTTCAAAGCTAACTTATCAAGTCCAGTAGCGCACATCTGCCAATGCCACGAACTCCCTGTTCCCGCATGGCACCCTGGACATTCATACTGGTAAGCCATCAAAACGTTGACAACGTGGGCACATGTCGATCAGAGGCGGTCCAAGCTTTCGACGGTTCATCGTAGGGCCGTAGGCTGGCCTATCAGTTGGCAAGTCGTTAAATTAATAAAGCATGATCCAATTGGCTTCACAGCAAAATGTCTGGCTAGACTGAGACAAATTCGCGCCGTGGCGGCTGGTCCAAATCCGCTACTCAACTCTATAGTACTTTGGCTGGCATTGCAAACCAAAAAGTATTGCAAAGCCAATCAGCTACGCTGTTGACGTACGACAACTTGTTCGTTCTGCCTACAACATGCGACTCCATCAGCCGAAGGTCACACGCCATGCTTCTCATATTAAGTTCCCCTGGCTTGGACTAGCGAAAAGCCGCCCACCACTTCATGTCAATGGCATCCTAATCACGCCTACCATCCGTGGTCTTGTCCACTTTGTTCACTCTCTCTTCCGACTCCTCCACAGCCCTATTTGAGCCGAAATCATCATGTCTACGTCACAAAGGTTATTCGAGGATGCCCACTTCTGCTCCTGCTGAAGCTCGATACTTTTCGGCCACATTCCTTCCAGCTTTACTCTTCAAAGCCTCTTTTTCTTTCTTTTCATTTATTGTCAACCGTATCTTGACCAGAATTCTACAGCGATACCGGTGCGCTCTGACACCTTTCTGTCTCACCCCTGTGTACGCGAGTGACTCGGACCCGCGTGCCCACCACTGTCGTCGCCACATTAAAATCGCCAGTCAAGCCCATCCGACTGGCTTGGTTTCAATCCGCGATATTTTCGCATCGTGGGCTGGCTCCCGGCCTCCCGCATTTCATTTCATCTCTGGGCGCTCAAGCACAGACCGAATCACCCTGCCGAAAGAGGCAGGCCTGTCGCGCCAATCTCAGAGACAGCAAGGATGGGTATCGGCAAGGGCCATAAGGCTGGTGGAATCCGTGGCGATGCTCCAGACGTCGAATTTACGTATCTTCGCTATGGAAAACACAGTCTCCATCGAATCGGTGTCTGGGAGCAGCGCCGACCTGCCAAACCAAATACCTCCTGCTGGCTCATGTATGTCTTACTAGGCAGTTGTTTGTCAGAGCGAGACGACGCATCTCACATACAACCCCGAATGTGTACGTCTGTGCTAACTTGTGCTCGTGCCAAAGATTTATCCATGGTGGGGCATGGAGAGACCCTCGCAACAAGCCAACCGACTTTGCTCCTTCCATCAGGCATCTGATAACTGCCGGTGCGCTTCCGGACGCGGTTCGCGGGTTCATCAGCATAGACTACCGGCTGTCTCCATATCAAGAGGAATTTCCGCAGTGCCTAGACCAGACACCATCCACGGAGCAACGCATCGCGCAGCACCCGGACCATGTCCATGACGTGCGCTCAGCCATGGACTTTCTCAGTCAACGATTCGATCTTGCCGACAAGTACATTCTCGTTGGCCACTCGGCCGGGGCCATGCTGGCTTTCCAGTTGTTCATGAGTAATGCGCAGTGGCAGCCGCAGTCTCCCGTATCGCTTCCGAAACCCGCCGCCATTATTGGCATCTCCGGCATCTACGACCTTGTCAACTTGAATCGCCGTTTTGACGGCAATTACACCGGCTTTATCAGCAATGCCTTTGGTGAGGATGAGGATGTTTGGATGCAAGCTTCTCCAGCGCAATATGACGGCTCTTTTGGACAAGCGCTCTTACCGCGCGGGACGCCGCTCTGGCTTGCCATCTCGCCCAACGATGGGCTGCTCGATCTGGCCGAGACGGAAGCCATGGCTGAGAAGCTTAGAGCAGATGGCTTCCAGCCTACCATTGTCAACGACTTGCATGGCGAGCACGACTTTGTGTGGCAGGATGGTGCGCAGGTTGCCACTCTTGTGAACCGTGTGCTTGCTGAGCTGAGCTCCAACGGTGTGGCTCGGATGATGCGGCCGCCGCAGACGATTTCCATGGCAGACTAAAGTTTATGTCTCTTGTATATTTTACATACATCAAGTACATAGCCATCTCGTACATACGACACATACAACGAGTGAGTCAGGTTCGCTCTATTGCATACTTGGCCACCATCCAGGCGATCTCTGCTATTGGCGCTCGCCTTTCAACTGGTGTCGCTGAGTTTTTTTTTTTTACTTTGCGCATGGTATGCTTCCATCCGACCAGTGAAGATGTAAATCATCACATTTCTCGCCTCATCTGCAACGTTGTACCAGAAACGTGCGAGGCATTGCCCCGCTCGCGTCTGTACAACACCACCACTGGGGTAAGCAAAGATCACACGCCGGTCTGTTCTTTTGCCAAGCAACATGATGCTTCTTGCAGCGGCGGTGAACCGAGGCCAATAGGCTGTCTCGGGGAGGTTTCAGTCCTCTTGGCCTCCTTGGCACGATTTACGCCTTCCGGGGATTTGCCAATAACCCTCACTGAGAAAGGCGCGGGGCAAGGGAGGCTAATGTTGATGGAGATACTGCCAGCTCTTCTTTGGGCAGGTTTGTCTTTCAAATGCCAGAAAAAGAAAAGAAAAGGGCAAGAAAGAGAGCAATATCACGGGGGTGAGCTGCAGGGATGCGCATCAAAATGGTCAAGAAACGGCAATGGGCTGCGTCGGCTACCATGTTGTGTTGTTGTACACAGTTCGTCATGACGCCTTTTGTTGGCCGCTATAATTTCTAAGCACAGAAAGAGAAAGGCCATCCAGGACTTTTCCGGCCGAAGAAACCCACCCATACTTGAAGCCATCTTGGTGCAACGGTCGCTAGACTCGCCTGCCGACAGCACCGAGAGGCCAACCGTTGAAATAATTTCTCATATACTTGCTCCTCGCGGTAGTCTGTCTCTCTCTATTACACCTACGTCACCGCACCAGTCTCTTTGCTAAATCCCGTCAGCGGCTGACGCGTCGAGGAACTTGGGGGAAGGGGCGCCGCACAATCTCGTGCGTACGCACGGCGGCACCCGGCCATAGTTCCGGCCAGCGCCTGGGCCATCCGCTGGGGGAACGTTATCAGGAAACAAAAGAAGGGCACGATTCACTTCCTTTCCCTCTTTTGAGCGCCACGTGCGAGGACGTGGCTGGCGCGTCATGCCGGTCTATCGTGGCTGCGATGGCGCGGGCCAGGGAAAAGAGTTCCCCCCCCCCCTCCCCCGAGCATGCAGTCTTCTGGTGAGTTTTCTCGGAATCAAATCAACGCGGCGTGGAAAATTTGATGTTGCTGCATCTTTGAGTATCCTCGCAAAGGAAGCAGACATCCGTCTGCAGCCCGGTCATCCTCCATTCTTCAACGACCCAAGCGGGCCAGCTATTATTAGCATTATCATTATCGGTAGTTGGTCAATTTCGGTGTCACTTTTTTCGTAAAGACGCAGTTCCGCATGGACAATCCTCGTCTGAATTGGTGCTTTCAAAGACGAGGCCCCAAAAATGCAATAAAATCCTCTTGGCATCCGTCTTGTAAAGAAAGCTACGGAAGACAAAGCAAGTAGATTGTTGCCTACAACCAGTAGAAAGAGCCCCAAATTGGTGAGCCTTTTCTAATCCAGCAACCTCAAGTGTCAAAGCCAGCAAAATCCACGAGAAAGACACCTTGCGCAAATTTCGCCGCGTCGTCTTCACCCAAAATGCCGTGATACCCTATAATGCAGAAAAATGACGTAGTCTCGAAAACAACACACACCGCGGCTCACCGCCACACACCACAAAACACGTGATTACCCGATTTGGCAAGTCTCTCAGCCCCGTAGCCCACTCCACACTCTCTTGTCGATAACGATAACGCATCCCCGGATCAAGCCGGCGCCGCCGCCATCCGCCGCACAGGTTCAGGGTAAGCTGTTTCCTGATATTCTGCGCGGGGGGGGGGGGCACCGAGCCCCGCAGCGTGGTACTGGAAAGAAAAAAAAGGGAAACCCCGCCGCTCAACCGGGTTAAATCGCGTGCCGATGCAACCCACACAACCACCAATACACCGCTGCCCAAAAAGCAAGAAAAAAAAAAAAAACAGGCGCGGAGCCACCACGTTGGCGACCGACCAGTGGTGGTGGGTGTGTGCAATCTTTTGCGCCGTGCAAGACTACATCACCACGCCGCGTCGGCGCATGCATTCTAGACGCGGAAATGGTGTCGCGTTGGGGGGAAGCATCAGACAGTACCATTTTGAATTTTTCATTTTGCGCGCGCACAGCTGAAACTAGATGATGTCGGGCGGGGGCAGATCGAATCGCCACCGTTTTTTTTTGGTGTGTTGGGATGTGAACGGTCGGGGTGGTGGCCTGAGCCCGTTCTCGCTAAAAGGCTCTTTGTCATGAAAAGGACTCGGTTGAAAAAGGACATTAAAAAGGAAATAATCAATAATCGGTAGGAAATTATAAAGGAATTCGGTGTGCGCCTCGCCTCGTGCAGCACCCACCAAAGAAAGCAGTCGTACAAAACAGACACACACATTGTCATGATCAAAAGTCATTTAAAAAACAAAATGGCAACAATAAAGCAACTAAAATAAGCGTACGCAATCAACATCGATTGGAAAGTGAACAAACCAGAGAAGCAAAAGAAGATGACAACAAAAAAATCAAAAGCCAAGAAACAAATTCCACAAACAGCCAACCCGAAGCCTCAGGTAAAATATCTCTTCCCTCGAGACAATTTCGCAGATATAAAAAAAAGACCTGAAAGATAATATAAAGAGACAAACATACAGAAAAGACAAAACTGTGCGCGACCCCAGCGTCCCCTTCTTCTTTTTTCCCGTTTCACTGCCCTGTCCATGTGCGCGCATCCTCAGTGCGCGCGCGCGCGATTCCAACAAAATATCGTGCGCTTACCAGAGCGTACACTGACTGTCCAAGTATCGAAATACTATCCTCCTCCCTCGCGGCCGCCTCCTCCTTGCAAGCCCCCTTTCTCTTCTCTTTACCTGTCAATTCCCCTTCCCGCTTTTCTGTTTCTATACCTTATCATTCAACCTCTCCCTTCATCCCCGATTCGACAGTCCTTGACAGGACGCCTTGGCAATTGTAGCAAAAAAACACTCGCGGGCAAGAAAGATATCAATGCCAAAATCAGCACGGAACCAAAAGCAGTAATAAAAAAAGTAATAAGCACAAAGTAAACACAAAGTAAACAACTCCTACAATGAGCCCAACGCCAGTCTAGGGAGCGTAGTTGACCTTGTCCAAAGGCCGTCGTAATTACATCCTTTCAGCGCCATATATCAAACGCGCCGTGAAACTTCAAGAGGCAGCCAAAAAAAAGAAGAAGAAAAAACAGAACCGAGATAAACAGACGTAGCTTCGTACCGCGAATCGCGCGAGCGATTTGCAGAGTCAAGGCCTGGCAGCAGTGATGCCGAGCGTCGCTTCATCAAGACAGATGCATACTAATACAATTGACTGTCAATGATTCCGCATTGGCTATTCCGGCGCTTACCGCTTCCGCTTCTTGTTCTTGTCAACGGCTACCGCCATAATCGGAGCGATAGGGGCCGCAGGAAGCAGAGTCGGCTGAACCGCGACAGGAGCATCATTAGTCTTGATGGGCACGCCCATGTGGCGCCCATAGCGGCCCTTGCGGCCATTGCCTTCATCTTCACTGATGCACTGATCGGCGGACAGGCCGGCGTCACGGCAGCGGCCGCAGGGGCGCTGGCGATCGCAACCCTTCTTGCTCTTGCGACACCTCTGGCACCGTGGCTTGGTAGACAGATCGGGTTCGTCGTCGCCAGGAGGAGGAGGAGGCATGCCGCTGATGGAAGCGACCGAAGGCTTCCGCGAGTGCGGAGCAGAAGCGGGCGACATGGGTACATTGGTAAGCACGGGGGGCTTCTTCATCTTCAGGCTATTGGACGGCTTGTGCATCTTGGGCTTGGGCGGCGGCTTGGGCATGGAGGGAGTGGGCTTGTGCTTGGGAATAGACTTGGTCTTGGCCTGTCCTGACTTGCCATCCTCATCATCGCCTTGGTCGCTGCTGTACTCGGCTTGAGCGTGCGTCAGGCTGCTCTCCGTTGTTGGGTAAATGAGTTTGGAGGCGCCCGCCATGTCAAGTTTCTGGCGACGAGCAGCAGGGAGCTCCTCGTCGCTCTCGCTTTCCCCGTCGCTAGTGGCTCCGGTTGAAGAAGTATTGTCGGCTCTGCCGCTAAAGGTGTCGTCTAACGTGGAGGCAGAGGTGCGGCCATGTGACATGTTGGACATTTCACCCAGGCGCATCAGCTGAATGGCAACATCCTTGTCCTCTTCAGACATGCAGCTGCCGACAGTCGGGTCTGGAGTAGGTAGAATACCCATGGCGCCACCACTTCCATAGCTGATGCTGCCACGATGGTGACGGCGGCCTTCAGTGTTGGGAGTTGCATAAACGCCAGACTGGTAGCTGTTGCCATAATTTGAGGAAGCATGTAGGGATCGCGGGTTCGTGAATGGGTTCGTCCCATGTGGCACGTAGGACAGGGGTGCCCGGGAGTCAATTCGGCGAGCCGGCGACACGGACGGGTTTGAGGTGGCGGCTGGCATTTGAGGAGGCGCAAAAAGAGGAAGTTCCTATGAGGCAAGAAGAAGGGGGAATTAGAATTAAACGGCTCTTTGGTGGCATCTCGGTGATGCGGAAAATTGTCCTTACCGAGCTCTCAAACTTGGCTCGTTTGCGTCGACCACCCTCGACAATGTTCTCGACGCTGATATCAGTGGTACCGAGCTGCTCTTTGCTTCGGCCAGAAACACTGCCTTGCTCTCCGTCGCCGCTGCTATAGCCATCGACGCTCGCGCTGTACGAGTCGCCGTGGAGAGTATTGGAGGCGCGGCTCTTGACAGATCGAGAGCGGCTCTTCTTGCTGCTCACAGAGCCGCTGCGGCT
Organism: Beauveria scarabaeidicola; assembly: GCA_037289395.1. Classification (NCBI taxonomy): domain Eukaryota; kingdom Fungi; phylum Ascomycota; class Sordariomycetes; order Hypocreales; family Cordycipitaceae; genus Beauveria; species Beauveria scarabaeidicola. The sequence goes on along the minus strand of JAEIJG010000013.1, from coordinate 85,499 downwards.
GGGGCCACCGACCCGAGGAGACTGGCTTCTCTGGCGCGGCAATCGGCCATTTGGGGCTTCATCGCCCTGCTGGTGATTTGCTGCATACTGATCGCCCTCATAGTAAGCGTCGGGTGCTGCAGGAGACTGATAGTTTTGTTGGGGAAAGCTGGTAGAAGCGGTAGGGGGCTCCTCAATGACACGGACATAGACAATCATGTTGTTGCTGAAGTTTTCATACCGCGCGATCAGAGTATTGCCCTGGTCATCCTCGAAGCTGACGCCCTTGGAGCCAGCCCGACCGGAGTAGAGGCCATAAAAATTCTTGACCGTGGTGACAATGGAGTCGGTTGTGTCATGGGGGTAAATTTGCACGCGCATAGGGAGACGCGCACGATATTGAGGAGAGTCGAGGAACAACAACTCGAATGCGACATTCTTTGGCGGCGAGGGCTGTCTCGGGGAGACGCTGCCGTTGTGGGAGGAGGGGCCGGACATGGCGGCAGCAGTATTTATGGGCGACATGGAAGTCATGGTGCGCGTATGTGTGGTATAGAGGCTGATCGATCCAAGCGATGGAAAGATGAGACAGTCGGCGGCGGCAAAATGCCAACGTACCGTCTGGGGTGGGTTGCGGTTTTTGCGTACGCAGGTGCTAGAGGCCCGGGTCAAGGGCACAAGGCACACAGGAGTAAACGAGGGACCGCAAAGAACAGGGAGCGGAAAGAATTCCAGCAGGTGATTATAACAGCAGAATATGCTTGATTGTAGTGATCGCTGGGTTCGAGGGAGCGGCGTGAGATTGGTAAGATGCAGTTCAAGGCTGCATCACCGCCGTGAGGGCTTGGAGAGGAGGGCGGGCTAGCGCCGAGTCGTCAGCACCGGGCTGGCGCAGAAAACGGGAAAACGAGGGTGCGAATTTGCGAGTGCGTCGGCAAAGCAGCCGACTGGAGATTTAGAGAAGAGTCTGTGGCAATTAGCGATGGGAATGGCTTTGGATGCGAGGCAGAAAATGGTGCGATGATGGAGAGGAGCAAGGAGACTTGAGGCAGAGTCTGGCGGTCGAACCGTCGCAGCCAGATGTGTGTGTGCATGTATGGGCAAGGCGGAAGAAGGCGCAGAGGAACGGCGCGGCGAGAAAGATGATGGGAAGGGGTATAGAAGAGCGAATGGAGGATCGCGATAGCAAATGGAAGCAACAGGACTCACCCAAGATGTATATCAGTTGGTAGATGGAAGTGGTTGAGGCAGAAGAGGTCGATGGACTTGGTGTGCATGGGGAAAAGAGGAGCAAGCAGCAGGACGCCGAACGATTTTATCGAGCGAGAGAGAGCGGCTTGGGCCTGAACCTGGGCTGGGCATTGGTGTGGCTCGTTTACAGTGGGAGAAGTCTGATAAACAGTGTACAAAAAGGAGGGTTACAGTAAGAAGCCATACGCTGAGAGCGCTGTAGGCCGCCCAAGACGGCCGCCCCAGGCCGCTGTGGCCGCTGTGGCCGCTGTGGCCGCTGTGGCTGCTGTGGTCCATTGGCTGACCCGCTAACACACAGCGCCCAGCAGCCAAACAGGTCCCTGTAAATGTGCTGTAATATGCTGTAATGCGCTGTAAAGAAGCCAGCGCCTCATGCAACCCATCCTTTGGCCAGCGACATGCGATCGCCACATTGTCCGAGGGCCATGGCACGCTTCCGCATTCTCCCTTGGTGTGAGAAAGCGCATCAGAAAAAGTGTACGAAAACATGGACTGGTAATGCGATTCTTCTGTTAATTACCAATTGAGCAATGGCCCATGGATCGTGTAGGTAGATGCTGCAGAGACGACTTGCGACAAAGCTCGAATTGGCGCAGCGCTTTGTTTGCGCCGGCATTGGTTCCTTGTCCCGTACAGTGCGGGCAGGCAGGGCATTGGAGGCGCTGCACATCTAGGTGACCTACCTTTTCCCACACAAAATCGCACAGTAGCCTGCCTCTCACCGTTCCTCGCTCTCTGCTCTTCATTCGTAATAAACAAGCCCACTACTCACACAAGTCACAACATCCACTGATCAGAGGCTGGCGAGTCACCTGAAAGGAAGCCAAAACGAGAGCGGGTGTGTGGGTGGCACTGTGCCGGGCCAGCCAGCCTTGGCTCAGGTATGGAACTGCCTAAAACGTGCCCAAGGTTTCGCAAGTCGATGGATCGAGTCGGTACCGGTTGAGATGGAAGCTTTTCACTACAATAACACTCCAGATAAGCTGATCCTAAAAAAAATTGACCGCTGGAAAATTATTCATTTGTCCATGTTGTGAATGTCTTTCCGCGTGAGCCTCTTTTTTGTTTAATTTTCCCTCTTCGCCTCGCCTTGGGTCTCAATCCACAACAACCTCCTCCGCCATTTCGCCTCGAGTCTCCACATGCGCCAAGAAGCCGCTCGCAGGCAAAGCAGATAGTGCGAAGTGTGATGCTTTCATGAGCCAAAGGGCACATTGCTAACAGAAAAGGGTTTTCCCGCCCAATCGACCAGAAACATCACGTATTGCCTGCATATACACAACAACTACATGGATGCGTTGGTGTGAGTGGGATGCGACAGCTGCTAGCGCTGCGCGGAGAGCTTGTTGGGACCCATGACGGCAGTCAGTCCATTGCGCCAGACAGCGACAACGGCTCGGGCGGGCTGGATGGATAGCGTGAGTGTACGGGACGAGATGGTGTGACGGGCGTCTTCATCTACCATTGTGTCCATGGCCGCGGTGGAACAAGGCCAGACAACATCAGACGCGGAGAAGGGAGGAAGCTGGTCCTGAAGCTCCCTATACAGTGCCGCCCGTGCCATCGCATCTATAGACTATACCAGCTGCACCGGCCCGCCATGGCCATCAATTACTTGGAGCGGTGATGGCTGCATCGGCCCTGGAACCTGCGAGCACGAGGTACGAGGCAAGACAGTGGATATAGATAGTCCCCAGGCAGCGGCGGTGATGGCCATCTGCAGCCTTCCGCAGTTCGTGGGCGGACGACTCGTGTGCCTGGGCAGTGGATAGAGCATGTAGAATAAGAGACTATAAAATGATGACTGACTGCAAATGGTGGAATAATATCAACAAGTAAGATGATGAAATTCACAGCGAAAAAAAAAGGGTAATTCGGTTGCTCCTACAGAGAGGGTGTCATATGCCCGTCGTGGCTCCAACCTTGGCCCGCTTTGGCACACATTTTGGCCATTTGGCCAGCGCATAAGTAGGCACGATTCATTCGCTGGCGGCGATTTGATGCCAGACGCCAAAACGCATTTCCCCTACCGACCAAGATGAAAAGGGAGACTGGAATGCGCAATAGTCCAAAGCCGAAACAAGACGATCACTTTGCCCTTATTCCTCAAACAGATTTCACGGGCGGCTAATTTGGTCCTTGAGGGGGGCGGAGGGTGGGCAGGCGAGCAGCCATCTGATTGGCAAGCCGGCGCCGAAACAACCACTGGTTATTTGGCAGTGCTCAGCTGCCCCAGCTCAGCTTCTTTGTTTTAGCGTGCACACAAGCATCACGCAACACCCGCAGAGGTTACAGGACATGATGTTTCTGATACAAGCCCTGCACCCCGCGCGCGCGCGCGGTGCACCAACGAGAGGATTCAAACAGGTTCGCGAGCCAGCTATTTGCAAAACTCTGTCCATCATTCTCCTGCATTTCTCCCACAGCGCACAAGAACCGCCGCCCCAGGCCCTTTTCCCTCCCCATGCCCCACGCTGTGCGTTTCCCCCCCGGGCGGCTGCCAACTGCCAACTGCCGTCTACCGCATCACCCCCATGCTGCACCAACCACACAAGATACAAGCCCGAGATCGATCTGCGCAGCCCTCCAGGATGCTGTTGAAATATAGTCGCCTGCTGAGGGCAATTGCCTGCAGGAACTGCCAAAGAAAAAAAGCAGGCGAGTCAGGCCGGTCGGCGGGCAGACACCCTTTCTTCCTTGTCACACCCGTGGTTGGTGGAGAATCAATCGGTTCATCTTTTGTTGATGAAAACTACCTGTTAGTTGGTTTATACTTGCTCCTGGCCGGCGGTAAGGCGACCAGCAAAGTGGTGCGCTCTGGCCTTTTTCTTCTTCCAATTTTTAAATCTGTGTAGTTACGCAAACAGCCAGTCATTGCCCATGTGCGTATGAATCTACACATTGGCCATGAATATATATACTCGCTTGCTTCGCCGGCTCCGCGTAGGCTCCCCAGATGGGCCGCATTTGGGTCGTGGTGGTGGTCAGCCACAAAGCCTCGGTTCGGAACCAAATGGTTTTGGGACCAGGGGGGCGGGTTCCCAACATATATATCATGTCCTCCGTATACATTGTACTATAAATACTGTATCAATAGACCTTGCCAGTCTCATTAGACAGCAAGGGGCATATGGTTGATGCGTCTAGGCATGTCCGGCTCATCAACCCAAGACATGGGCAGCGTCTTCTAAGTTCTCGCACAAAAGACAAGGGGCGCCATGATGTTCGCCGCTCGAGAATGGGCAGGTCGCACAAGAACGAGACTTGTCAAAGGCGGCTCTTTTCGACTGCGTGCCCCAAATCTGCGACATGGCCTGTAACCTGGCGTTTTCTTGCCGACGGGCCTCGCTCGGCATTTCTCAGGTTTTGATATCGCACGGTGAAATCAAGAAGAAGGGGAAAAAAATTCCAAGGCAGAATCAGCAGCAACAGTCAGAAAAGGAAGGCTATTACAAACTCTTTTGGTGCCCAGCCCGTCATGCCACCAAGGAAGCGAATGGCACTCGATGTGCATTGCGCACCAATCAACACCGCTTGTTGGGGCTAGGTTGTTTGATAAAGAGTAAAAATTCCCAGGCCGCCGCCTGCATTGCAACCCGTTTTTTGAACCAGCGTTTCCGTTGAGCAACCTTGGTGTCCTTCCCCCGGGCCTTGTCTGCCAGATACGATATCGAACAGAGGACAAATGACTAGTAGCCCTTGCCCAGATGACCTCTTTTGCGACAAGGGGACCACATTGCTCGTGGCTTAATCCTGGTGAGTCCAGTTGTGGCGGTAAAAAAAAAAAAAACCGTGCCACAGAGCAAAATCCTTTACGGGGTTCCCGTCCAGCTGCGCGTCGAGTGCACACAGGCTGGTGCTAAAAATGAATACATCAAGGGTCTTTGCTGTTGGACGGATATTTTGCTTTCCTCCTTGGTGATGATTGCGTTTCAAGCACTTGATGCTCTCTACCAGTCATTCATTCGTCTTCTTTTGCGTCTCCCTGCCCTTATGCTGTGACCCATGGTACACGACAGCGCTACTATTTACTACATATGCCACCTGGTGTTCTTTTTGTCTTCCTTTGGCCATGTACCTAGTACGACATGATGCGGTTCCGTCATGGACCGTCATGAGCTCCATTGACTCTGGTCTAGTTTCTGGGGGCTGGTTTGGCGTTTCTCAACCAGGCACTAGATTGTCTTTCTACCTGTTATTCGTAACTTGCCTTATGCCGCATGCGCAATACATAGACCCATGGCTTCATTATCAACAATCCCGTCATAATCATCACCGTCTCAAATCAGTGAAATCACACAGGTGACAAACCGCCGCGGACCCTTGCATTCTGTCCTGCCCCCGCTCATCCTTGACCGCGATCTCTACAGTCTACAGACTATTAGTCTATTACAGACCACTTTTGCGACAGGGACGGCTGCACCCTGTCAATCTTGGTTTGCGACGAGTCGCCTTCTCTCTTCTTTGCGTCGCGACACATTTCTACTCGTGACCACTTTTTTTTCTTCTCGCTACCCGACAATGTTCGTTTCTCGCTGCCCAGATGCCAACAACATGGAATCCAGATACTGCATTAGCCCGACAAGTCTGCACAAGAGAGTGACGAGACCACTCCGTCCGTCCAACCATTGAACCTGTGGCTTCCCCCGCCCCGCCAAAAAGGGCTCCGGGGATGCAGTTTCCGCCCAACTAATGTAAATGGGGGCTTCTCGGCGGCGCCAGGAGGGACTGGGCTTGAATTGGACGGCCTGGTCACCGCTCTCATCAAAATCCCCGCACGTTGCTGCTCACATTGAACAAGAACTGCGCCGTATGCACGCACTATTGCATGATTAGCCTGCTTGCCCAAGGGTCACTCTTCCTTTGGAAGTGGACTGGGCGGCTTTTTCTTCTTGTCTGTTCTTTTTTTTTTCCCGATCCTAATCTGGTCCACTGGCATCCAGCACAGGTTGTGCGTTGTCAAAGACGCCGTCACGCAGAAATTTAAGCTACCTGTAATATCCGGTGGAAATGAGAATCCAGGGCTACCAAAATCGACAACAGCCTTTCCCACCAGTGGGTGCAAATCAAACATATCGCTACCCGAATAAACAGCAGTACGAAGTGAATATTAAAACGAAGAGGTCCCCATACACTGAGCTAGGGCCGGCGGGCGCGCGCAGAATTGAATCTTTGCTAGGCCCAATGTGAGGCTTGGCAGCTGCTCGAGGGACTGACCTATGTGCGCCGCGTTGCCTCCAAACGCTATCGCAGTATAGGTATGTTGAATTTTTTGCTCTCATTGTCGCAAAATGACATTGTTGTTAGTATCGGGCGCGCTCAGATTTCTGCAAGTCGTCACTAGATGAGTCAATCCGGCCGACGTCTCTCTGCTACCCATACTAAGAGTCGCAGGCCAGCAAGCCATTGCGCGCGCGTGAAGCCGGCCGCGACAAGACCAAAAGGTTCTTACTTCATATTTAGGCCACGGCCCTTGCTCTCCCCTTTTAAGGTTTTCGGCCTCGCTGACCAGAATCGCGCCATGACACGTTTGGGTGGAGGGCCGCGACGGTGCAAACGGCTACTTGCGCAATGGCGTCGCCGGCGTGCGCGAACCAGCGCAGCAACGGGGTTTCTCGTCGCGCACGGCGCAAAACGGCACAAACATAGTCATTGAGCCTGTCAAGGTACAATTGGCCGTCTTGCGATCGCTTGCGACGCGATGCGACCAGCCGACGTTCCTCCCTGGCTGCCGGCGCAGATCTTGTCTCTAGTCCATTGCGACGCAGCATCTGCGTTTGACTTCAGCACCGAGTTACTCTTCGTGTTCGCGCTGCACTACGCGCATACTTGAAAACAGGCGCAAACGGTTCTGCGCAGGGTAAATGTAGATTCCAGTCGATAGAGACCGTCTTTGCCAACCAGTACGTCTTGTGCGACGCAGCGCAACGTTGCGCAAACCAGTAGCCGCCCGGGGCTCAAGATGGGGGGGAAGGGCCCATCAAGGGACATGCGCAAACGGGCAAATGACAAACGGACGATGAGCTCTCGCACGATAACGCGATGCTGGGAAAGTGGTTGTAGATTGTAATCTCAAAGGAGCCCTATCACGGGGGATTTGTCGCAAGTGGTTCACAGAGGTTCTCGGGCTTTTCTGGTGAGATTGCGCGAGGCTCGGTGTGAGTGTGTGGGCCACGGGGGCAAGGTCATGTACGTGGCGAATAACAAGAGAACATTGGACAAAGGTCCAAGGATCTTGACTCTTTGCGCAGCGCCGACACTGGCGAGCGATCCATTGGTCTTGAGTTTTCGGGCACGGAAACGCACTATCGGATGACGTGGGAGGTAGGGACGGTGAGGCGGAGTAAAAAGTAGGAAGGAGGCTTTGTTGGCGGCTTCGACCCCTCCTCGCCGACGTTTGCCGGCGTCGGTAGAGAGGATGGTGAATTTTGACATGGAGTGGCACGAAATGCTGTAAGAAAATAAAGAGGCGTTTCTCTACTGTAGGTGTGCGCAATTTCCTTTTTCCGACAGCTTTTACGGTTGCGCAGAGTTGACGCAGGGTAGGCGCAAGATGACAGGATACGCAGGCTCGAACGCGACATCGGCGATCCTGGCGCGCAGATGCGCAGCGCATGTTTCGCCTATAGCTAATAGTCACAAAAAAGATGACAGTGAAAGAGAAAACTATCCTTCACCCATTTCAGACATGCTGTTGTCAGTAAATACTCCATGACGGCATGCGCGGAGGGGAAATTGATACACTCCACTTGGCGAGTTCTCGAAACGAGCCCTTTTGCTGTCCTCGGCGGCTAACGGGATGCAGGTGCTTCTCATGTTAGCTGCAGCACATCGATTGGCGCATGTCATTCCGTACGAGTAAGCTAGTAAAACGAAAGAAGAAAAATCCAAACACCTACCCATCTATTTTCTACGATGCGCGATGAAGGGGGTTTGTGCGCGCCAGCACATACTTTTTATGCAGATGCTCTTTTCTCTCCGCCACCATCTGCCGCGGTCGCCCGACCGAATGTTTCACAGTGCGAATTTGCTGCCAAAAGGTCTGGGTTCAAATCACGTGCAGGCGTGACTATCTGGCGTCGATGCGGGCCTAAGCCACGACGCGACGTGCAGAGGACAACTGTAGCTACGCCAGCCACACCACAATCCAAAATTATGCCCCGAAGACTTTTGTGATGGTATCGCGAAATAAGTGCACTTGTTAATCTGTACTGGTTTAGATTTTATAGTGGTGGGTTGCTGCTGCGGCGGGCATTCGAAGGATATAGAATCGAAATGCTGCATGGTGGTGAGACGCGACGGGCCGCAGCACGACTCCCGAAATGGACTAGCTCGGGTGTGGGCGTCGTTGTGCCGGCCATCACCGCTCTTGGCAGCCAGTCAGCCCCGGAAAATCGTCATCGCCTTGACGACCAGGTCCTCGTCGCCCTTTTTTTTTTGCCTGGCGCGCGCTGGAGCCACGGCGAGATCCGTGCGCCGCATACCAGATGTTGTGCTGCTTCCCCAGGCAGAGAAAGGGTTGGAGCAAGCAAGAGCTTTTGCAACAAAAGAAAGCTCTGCAGCAAAGCTTCCGCAGTGGCTAGGTATGACTATTGGACGAGACGGTCGCGGTCCCCTTCGCTGCGAAGCACCAAGCTGGCAGACTGACTCCCGCTCACCCCGCCTACCAATGGCTTGTCTGGCCCCGCACGTACCTCTACACTATATTTTGCCGCCATGGGTACCTACCGGCTCCTCCGACTCGTAATACAGGTAAACAAATAAACAACATTGCAGTCGGCCGCTGTGTACATTGCATGGGACCAGGAACATGTCATCTCGTACTTGTCCCTTTTTCGTATCAATACTCGGCCACGGCTCTCCCTTTTTTCCCTCTTTCCCCTTGCTTGGATAATAACCCGGTACCAAGTACCTTTTTTTAATTTTGGCTCCAAACGCTGCTGCGTTGCCATTATTTTTCTTCTTGGTTATCGTCCCGCGCATTCCCCGGTACATGCTCATCTCTGGTGTTGCTGGTGTAATCTCCTTGCCCCCCAGAGCTACCCAATTCGACTCTTTGCGCGTCTGTACCATTTCGACTTTCTTGCATCAGCATCTATCATTTTCGTCTCTTCGTCTTGTTTGGCTCCTTGCTTTTTTGCATTTGTCGCTCAGCTTATCCTCGCATCGAAGCAACTCTCTGTTTGGCGACCGATTTATCTTTTTGGCTGTTTGTTATCAGGCCGGCCCTCTGTTACGTTGTCGCCGGAAGCTACGCCATTGTCTCGGAAATCTTGCGCCGGCCCAATTTGCGTCAACGCTTCAACATACAGAAGAAAACCACAGGAACGAATCAAAGGAGGGAAAAGAAAGAGGCCGATGAAATAGAATCGCTCTTGCGATCCGTCAGTTCCGCGAGACCGCCGGGACTCTCCCATTTCGCATTCGTTGGCGGCAATCGCAGCTCCGCCGTTGAGACCGTTGTTCCAGAGCCGAAATCACACTGCCTGGCAGCTGCCAAACAACATGGACACTCGGGTGAGTTTGCTCCAAACGCGCTGTCCTCTCCCACCTTGCAATTTTTTCTTCCCACTTCTCGCCTCGTCATTGACGGCAATTGTTACCGTCTTTATTATTTCATTTTATTCCGACTTGTTCTTCCCGTTGCAGTTTTGTCTGCCTTGCTTCTTCGTTTATACCCCCTTTGCGAGCATCTTGGTTGCGAGTACTAATAACATTGCCTTAACGATTTGCAGCAGCGTTTCCGACCCCTTGCTTCCGAGAAGAACATTGCACCTAGCCTGCACCATCGTCACAAGTCCACCGGGAGTCTTGCCGGCATGGTGTCCGCCGCCACCGCTGGCTTCCGCGGCCCGGCCAAGCGTGCTGCCTTTGGCGATGTCACCAACAACATGTCTAGGCACTCTGCTGCCCACCATGACGCCAAAGCTGGCCTCAAGGTCCAACCTGCCACGGTGTCGGTGCTCGGTCCCATCGGTTCGAATCTGAACAAGGAGAATGCCGCTTACAGCAAGGATTCGCTGTCTCGTGCAGCTCTACGGCACGGTGCTCTTGGAAACAAACACATCAAGCCGCTTTCTGAGAGCCAGTCAATCCAGGCACCAAAGCCTCCTCTTCACCAACATAAGCCCCTTGCCCAGCAAGATCACAATGCAGCTTTAGACCTGCATCCTACACGAATTTCCAGGGAGAACCAGGATCAGCTCTCTGCCCTCGAAGCCAACACATCGCACGCTGCAAAGCAACCTCGACATTACAAGAGCCAACCCCAGCTTAAGCCCCAGCAGCCCTCCCTGCGTAGAACGCAGAACAAGTTTTTCGAAAGAATTGATTACGAGTCAACACATTTTGACATTCCGGAAGAACCTGAGCTTGCCGAGTTGCACGTTCCTGCTCTCGAACAAGCGAGCGGCCACACCGTCTATTTCGACACGGGTCCATACCACATGGACTCTGAATCACAGCACCCAGTGTACACGGCTGAAGCAATGCCACTCGCGGCTAGCGGCTCTGCTCTAGCCGAGATTCGGCCCACCACGAGCCATTCGTTTAAAGAATCTTCATACCCTGCCCTCTCCGAGCCCGAAGAGTGGGATGAGGAAGAAGACGAAGAATACGAAGACCAAGATCAAGCCTACACCACTGCGCATAGTTTCCGATCAAGAGACTACACCACTGTTGGTGCCACAACACTGCTCGCTCCCCGTCTGACGGCCCGTGTTCAACGGGAGCTGGAGGAGGCTAGACTCGAGGTGGAGGAATCGAGATTTGCTGCCGATTTTGAAGAAGAAGCTTGGGACGTCAGCATGGTGGCAGAGTATGGTGATGAAATATTTGACTATCTGCACGAGCTCGAGGCAAGTAGACGTGACTATACGGACCCAGAAGGGACGACTGAGCTAACCGCTTAGCAGATCAAGATGCTCCCCAACCCCCACTACATGGAGATGCAAACAGAAATTCAATGGTCGATGCGATCGGTTTTGATGGACTGGTTGGTGCAAGTTCACAGCCGTTTTGCTCTCCTGCCCGAAACGTTATTTCTCACCGTCAACTACATTGACCGCTTTCTGTCGTACAAGATCATTTCGGTCACGAAGTTGCAGCTGGTCGGCGCTACCGCGTTGCTCGTGGCATCCAAGTATGAGGAAATCAACTGCCCGTCTATGGATGAAATTGTCTTCATGGTCGACAATGGCTACTCCCCCGAGGAGATTCTCAAGGCTGAGCGCTTCATGCTCAGCATGCTCAACTTTGAGCTCGGCTGGCCCGGCCCAATGAGCTTCCTGCGCAGAGTCAGCAAGGCTGATGATTATGATTTGGACACGCGTACACTGGCCAAGTACTTTCTTGAGCTCACAATCATGGATGAGCGCTTTGTAGCCTCACCACCCAGCTTTCTGGCAGCTGGTGCGCACTGCTTATCGAGGTTAATTCTGAACAAGGGTGACTGGGTACGTGCGACACAAATGCAATCGCGCTATGCGTTACTAATCTGGATTGGCAGACCAAGGCTCATGTCTACTTTTCAGGCTACACCTGGAGCCAGCTGAAGCCACTGGTGACGATGCTGATTGAATGCTGCGAGCACCCCCGCTTACATCATGCGGCAGTCTACGAAAAGTATCGCGAAAAGAGGTTCAAAGAGGCTGCAACTCTTGTGCAGCTTGCTCTGGATCGCGGTTTCACACTACCACAACACACTGCGCCTATGCGGGCGTCAAAATCTCAACCCGTGCAACCGCACGACACTTTGGAACATTTACAATATACAAGCGGGTTTTTACCGCCAATTGAGGGATAAAGGTTGTTTCGGTGTTCCGGATTCGGTCTGTTTTGTCTTTGACAATTTTTAGTGTAGTTTGTGTATCATGACTTGCATGAGGCTCGCTTGCGAGATGGAAATTTCTCTAATGGCTCAAAATACTTAATTCGACAAGAATGTCTTATGAAAATATATAAAAATGGCAAATTGCTATTGCATTCATTTTGTTCGTCTTTTGACGTTGTTCGATGCCGAGCATGGTTGTCTGAGCGGCGTGTTGCACTGGCAGACGACGATAGACAGCACTGTATGCTTGAAGCTGCGCAGACTATTTGCGTCAGCTTTGCCGCCTCGAGACTTTTGATGGAGTGAATGGCCCAAGTAACTCAAAGCGCGTTAGGCGGCGCAACCGCTGTTTTTCCTGCAAACAAGTGCCCTGTCGAGATGCAGCCGTACTACACTAGCCGCTGGTTGGGTGTGACGTCGTGTGGTCTGACGTCGCATGCAGATGGGCTGCACGAGGCGCGCGGCGTTTGACGGATGAACCGCGCGGGATGTACTGTGGCTGCATAATGTATCTATATTTTCTACAAGGTGTTTTGTGTCGGTCTTCCTTTGGCGTCTTTGATTCGTATTCTCGTTGTTGTTATTGTTGTTCTTTCTTGGGTGCGCCACGCCCGCAGATACCCAAGGGCGGTGGAAATAAGCGGGTGATCTTATAGCCGGGTCGGCCGCCCGGTATTTTCCTAGGTAGGGACTGCCAACTGGTAATGGGTACCATACGGGCAGGTGAGTAAGGTAACGTCGTAACGATACCTCGGTGTGCGATGGCCACTGGGACGGACAGTCTCTGTGGCCGTGCGCGTGTGTGCTGATCGTTATAACTGCATCTTTTCAATCAAAGATTTGAGGCCACTCCCCCCGCGCTTACCGGAACTCGCCGTTTTGGTTACTTGTTTGGCGTGAACCTTTGTGGGCAACTTGAGCAAGGAGGTTAATAATTTTCGTGGCGGTTCGCATGGGCTTGTGGCTAGTTGGTTCCGCTTGGCGGATGGCGGACAAGACGGAGTAAGGTGGCTGCAAAAGCCACAAGCCCGACACACCGGGGCGGCCGTTTTTTTCACATTGTCCACCACGAGTCACGAGGTTCATTTTTTCTTCTTCTCTTGTTGTATATGTGTCACAATGTTTGTTGCCAGCCCACCTGCAAACAAGATCAACGGTGCGACTTACGCAGGCTTATCCCGCCCCATCCGACATTCTCTCGTAAGCCGTGGCCTGGGAGCTGGGCCGCGCTGTGAGTGGGTGCTCCAGCGCCTGTACTGTAGTAAGAGGGAAAATAATAAGCGGGCTCTGTCCGTGGTTTGTCTTGTGATGGGGTACCTGCGAGGTACCTCTTGTTGTCGGGACCTTGTACACTGGGTCGAAAGACAGTGAGCGTTACTGCGTGTAGGCACATGCCGCCGAGATTTTTTTGAAAGGGGGTTTGGGGGGACCGAAGCCACTAAATAATCTTTAGGGTGAATTTCGGCATCACAGGGGGACCAAAGCGCCCCGACTAAAACAAGGGCCCGGGTCCAGGAACCTGACTGATGGATGGTTGGATGGGTAGATCAACGGGCCCAGGCTTTGTGTTTTTTAGACGCAACACTACGAGGTACTTTCGCGGTACCTTTTGGCCAGCTCAGCCAGCCTCTTCCCGAGCCATTACCGGTCCGCCGCGCGCTCCGACTTGTCCCCGATTTTGGTACTCTGAATTTCTGTCCCCAAACGCCGTTTGAAGGTTGTTTCCTCTCCCCCAATTGACCAAACTTTTTTTTTGTTTGCTCAGCCAGATCTTCCACGCCCCCTTCCGATCTCTCTCTTCCTCCCCCGTCCCCTCCCGTCCGTACCCCGGATTTCCCTGGATTGCGTTTTTTTTTATTCTTGTATCTTTACAACTCCTTTGGAATTGAGAGTCGGCACATCAGTCATGGCGAAAACGGCATCCGCAGTCAAGGAGGCTGTTAAGGAGACGATCCTCGGCTCCGACGACGTCGCTGGACCGTCCTCCCAGAGCAAGGCGCGCTTTACGAGAAGGGCTGTGAAGGATGAGAATGGTGAGCTCTTCATGGGTCCGGACGAGTTCATCAATGCCGTGGCTCCTGAAAATGAGGACTTTGTAAGCTTTCCTTGTTTTTCCCGTCACCGTCTTTTGGTCATTGCCCCCGTTTGCTGTTGCGCGCAGGAAGTCGCGTGCCTCGGTGCTACTACAGACGAAGAATTTGCGCAAGCAAGAAGAGGATACGAAAAAAAAAGAACGATACTCACGATCGAATACGTTGTTGCTAACTTGCCATCTACCAACGTAGCACAAAATCCGCCGCGAACAGTACATGATCTTGTTCTGTGTCGCCGACCGTCGCGGCCAGGGCAGAGTCTCCCTCAGCGACTGGCACGTTTTTGAAAACATCCTCGCCAAACCCGACGCCGAGTACGAAATCGCCTTTCGCCTCTTTGACGTGGAGCGCACCGGCAACGTCAAGTATGACGACTTCCGCCGTCTCTACGAGCTCAACAAAGGCCCCGAGAACATCCCCTTTGACTGGGACTGCGAATGGGCCAAGCTCTACATTGGCAGTCGCTCCAAACGCCACAACCTCGACTACCCCCAGTTCTCCCAGATGCTGCGCGGCCTCCAGGGCGAGCGCATCCGCCAGGCCTTTCAGCTCCTCGATAAGGACGGTGACGGCTACATCGAGCCCGACGAGTTTGAGCGCATCATTCTCGAGACCTCCAAGCACAAGCTCTCCGATCACCTTCTCAACAATCTTGACACTCTCTGCAACATCTCCAAGGGCACCAAGATCTCCTACGCCAACGTCCGCGCCTTCCAGAACATGATTAAGGAGATGGATCTGGTCGAGCAGATTGTCCGCCGCGCCGTCCGCGGTAGCGCCGACGGCAAGATTACCCGCACCGAGTTCCTCCAAGAGGCCGCCAAGGTCACCCGCTTCTCCCTTTTCACCCCGATGGAGGCCGACATTCTCTTCCACTTTGCCAGCCTCGACGAGCCGTCGGGCCGTCTCGGCCTGCGCGACTTTGCCAAGGTCCTCGACCCCTCGTGGAGGAACCCGGTTGAGTCGCTCGACGAGGCTCTGACGGCCATTGTCAAGGCCACCAAGCCCGCCGGCGGCAGTATCCTGCACAGCATCGCCCAGTCTGCCTACAACTTTGGTCTCGGCAGTCTGGCTGGTGCTTTTGGTGCCTTTATGGTCTACCCCATCGATCTAGTCAAGACCCGCCTGCAGAACCAGCGCGGTGCTCAGCCTGGCCAGCGTCTGTACAAGAACTCGATTGACTGCTTCCAAAAGGTCATCAAGAATGAGGGTTTCCGTGGTCTCTATTCTGGTGTCCTCCCCCAGCTGGTCGGTGTCGCTCCGGAAAAGGCCATCAAGCTGACTGTCAATGACCTCGTCCGCGGCCACTTTACTAACAAGAAGGGCGAGATTAACCTCTGGGCTGAGATCTTCGCTGGCGCCAGTGCTGGTGGTTGCCAAGTCGTAAGTGATAGCCGTTCGCTCCTCGTACAATCCTAGCTAACGCATCCAGGTCTTCACCAACCCTCTCGAGATCGTCAAGATTCGTCTGCAGGTCCAGGGTGAGGTCGCCAAGACTGTCGATGGCGCCCCTAAGCGCTCTGCCATGTGGATTGTTCGCAATCTCGGTCTCGTCGGCCTCTACAAGGGCGCCTCTGCCTGTCTGCTCCGCGACGTGCCCTTTTCCGCCATCTACTTCCCGACCTACAGCCACCTGAAGAGGGACTTTTTCGGCGAGAGCCCGACCCACAAGCTGAGCATCCTGCAGCTGCTCACCGCCGGTGCCATTGCCGGCATGCCCGCCGCCTACCTGACGACGCCCTGCGACGTCATCAAGACTCGTCTCCAGGTCGAGGCCCGTAAGGGCGAGGCCCAGTACACTGGCCTGCGCCACGCCGCCAAGACAATCTGGCAAGAGGAGGGCTTCAGGGCCTTTTTCAAGGGCGGCCCCGCGCGCATTTTCCGCTCCTCCCCCCAGTTCGGCTTCACCCTCGCTGCCTACGAATTCCTACAAAACGTCCTGCCTATGCCCGGCGGCCAAAAGGCCGAGCTCCCCAAGATCACCGGCGGGCCCTCGGAGGTTGCCCCCGTCCAGGACACGACCCCCTTTGGCCGCAGCCGCAACGCGCTGAAGATTATCCTTGATCTCGACGAGGACTTTGGCCGCGCCAAGCTCCCCAACGAGCATGGCTGGAAGACTCTGCCTCGCGCCATCGGCGGTGGCGGCGCGTCTCAATAAACCCGTTTCTTTTCCACCTGAAAGGTACTTGATAGCAAAAAGACCTTGCATTTTTTTTTCGCGTAATGCAAGAAGAAGATTCATGGGATAGATGGGTGTGAAGAAAGATGAAACGGAAATTTGTTTCCTTTGTTTGGGCATTAATGATGCAAAGTATAGCCTTTTTTCTCTTCTTCTTTATATTTTTATCCTTGCATCATATCTGATTTTTACAATGGCGTTTTTTTTTCACTCGGACACAAAGAGGGCATTGCGGCGCACCCCATGTTTACAGTTTCCCCCCGTTCTCCGTCTCTTTTGTTGCGGTCTCTTCCGTTGCTAGATTCTGCTAGATTCTGTTTTTGCGCGCCTTTTTTGCCAACCCTCAAGCCACCGAGTCATGTATAACAAAAAAAGAAGGAAAGCGACAAGAATTTTCGATAAATGGATAAATTGGTAGAATGGCGAGAGAAAAGACAAGTTAGAGAATGGATAGACAAAAAGACAGATTACAGAATTAAGATGATGGAAGCTGGTTATTCTCTACACTTGCTGGGCGAGTGGCAACTTGTTGACCAAACCTATGTCGTTGACGAACATCGCTTCTTTCCGATTGCTAATGACCAGCGGGTACACCACCAATGTATATGTATAAATCAGGCTTTGGGAGACTTTTGCGCTTGCTGCGGTCTGAATATGGGGACTCGTCAATGTACACTTGTTTGAGAAAGCTCAACGACTGATGAGCAAGATGTGACGATAATATAACACTAATTTCTTCAAGGAAGGATTTCGAGAGTGAGAGATGGAGCCCGCCTGGCGCTTCCCGGGTTTGTTTGACTTCCCGACCCCCAGCGGCGCCGGTGCTGTTCCTCACGAGCCGCTCTGACCTGGCGACGGAGGAGCCACAGGAGGGCACTGCGTGCGAGCCGGCGTCCAGGCCGTTTGAGGAGTGTTCGTATATGAGAAGCAGCTGTCATGGACGCGGGGCTGGTGGAGGGAGGCGATACCGGATAGTGGAAGGAGGCTCCCGGGGAAGAAGATGGGGAGCTGACTGTATAAGACAAAGGAATCTGTAGCGGAATCCTCGTCTTTTTGTTGTGTCCGTTTGCTCAGAATGAACATTCATACAATGACACCATTTTGGCACAGGCCATATGCCAAGTTTAGAGTGCATCCAGGTCCTCTTGTCGAGGCAAAGAGAGACTGGCAAACCCGTCTTCATCCATTCGACGACGAGAGGGCGGCGACTGATGTACACCCGTTGTTCGTTCATACGGGCAGAGGGAACACGAAACAGCGCTTGTCACCCAGGCCCAATGGCACACTCCGGTCTCTCACCTCGCCATAACCACCCGACCAGCATCACCATATTCTTCCTCTGCCTCCGCAAACGGCACGGCCTTGGTGCCCGGCGGACTCCGCATCAAGCGCGCCAGCCACTCGACGTACCTTTCGAAGCCCGTGGTGCTGCCGCGGATGGTGAGCCCCCGCACGCCGCGCACGTCCTCAAGCGTGGCCAGGTTCTCCTTGCCGGCGCCGAGGAAGACGGCCTGGACGACGCGGACGTGCAGCTCCTCGGCGCCGGCAAACGCGGCGGCGGCGCGGCGGCGGTCGAAGCCCGGGTCGCAGTCGAGGCGCAGGGTCAGGTGGAAGCGGCGGATGCGCGGCAGCGGCGCGGCGGCGCAGACGGGCATGTACCAGCGGCGCAGACGCGGAAAGTCGGCGAGCAGCGAGGGGTGCGCGAGGAAGACGTTGTCGCCGTAAAGCACGGCCGCGGCCTCGGCGTGGATCTGCCGGCTGGCCCGTAGGATGCCGGCGGAGACGCGGGGCTCGTCGATGGTGGTGGTGGTGGTGAGGGGTGGGAGGCGTAGGAGGTAGCCGTAAATCTGGAGGCGTACCTCGGCGGGAAGCACCATGAAGCTGGTTCTGGTTCTGAGACGCGGTGGTGGCGGTGAGGCGGCGTCGGGGTCGGCCGGCATGGCGTCGGGGTCGGGCAGTGGAGTGCTTGTGCGAGCAAAGGTGGTAGTAGGAAGATGCGGATTGACGACCAAGTAGTCAGTCTTTGTGTGGTCCTGGATAAGTACCGAATCCGCTTTCACAGAGGATCCTGTCAAGGGATATATAAAATGCAATGGAGAAATTAAAGCGAACCTCTGATAAGAGCCGTGTCGTCTTGCCTGACCATTTCCAGGCGGGATGACGCCACAACACTTACTCGGGGCCAGAGAACGACGCACCACAATCGAGACAAGGCTCTCCTTGAAAGTGTTTTCACCGTATCATCCAAGAAACCTGGACCTAGCCATTCCACTAATTATAGTTGGAGATGGAAATCCCCCCTCTTAAGAGAGAACAAATACTCGTGTTGCAGGTTCCGAATTGCCGAAAGAGCGACGCCTATTGAGGCAACCCCGCTGTTTGGGTATTGGTGTTGTGGATGTTGACGTGTCCGTGTAAGTCGATCCGGGAGTAGATGGCGTGTTGTGCGTGCTTTCGGTGAGATGATGGTGGCGAGAGGAGAAGCTTTTCGTTTGATTTGATGGAAAAGATGCCGGTGGATTGGAAAGGGCCGATTTGAGGGTGGTGCTGAGGCAGAATAGACGAGTGTTTGCGCAACGGGAAGAACTAAAACGACCATTTCTATATTCAAGAGGCTCTGAAAAAGCAAAAAAACTGAAACAAAAAAAGAAAACCGAGAAGCTAAAAAAGAAAGGGTGAGGTTCAATTACTTGGCATGTAGACATTGACGACGTTAGTGCCTGCAGCGCACAGAGCCGTAACAACGGAATTCTGTCGATTCCACACGATTCAACACCCATGCTCATTTGCAGGCCTCACGGCGATATGGTCGGAACCACCGAGATTGATGTCTCCTTGGAAGCTTACTTTGACGTTATGTCGCAGCTGGCACTGGCAATGATGCTCTCGAGCCTGACATTCGCCGCGAGGCACCTCAACTGCGTAGGTCGCTTCTACTACGTCTGGGCATCACCTCGGCAGAGCAAGCTCCCCCACGAAACCGGGCGTTGGCTTACAATACCATCGTACCCGGTCTATGAAGCATTGCCATTCATGAATGCATGCACCCCATCAATTGCTGCGCAGAATGGATCGACTATCGCAGGAAATCATGGACCGCATCGCCGCGCTGCTTTCCCGATGAGAAGCTTGAGATGACCGGCCTCCCAGCGGCAGGCAACAGTACATCGGACACGGATCCCAGCACGATGAAGAAGCTCGTGTCCAGGATGCGTCGTGGAATAGACAGTTCCCCAAACGCAGCAGCAAAGAAATGCGCTGTCCAAGCCCTCGACGCAGTACTGGACCCGCGCATCCGCGGCCACGATTTCCTACCCGATGGCAGCGTGCCATCGAGCCCATTTGTCTACGCCAACTTGCATCTCGACTATCCCGGCCTTTCCACATCTCCGATCCGCGCTGTAGAGCCGTCCCGAGCGCCGCGAACCTACCTGCGGTCGCTCACCGTCGTTCCTCACCCTCACGCACGAGTACTGAACCGGTCTCGGCGTCCCGCCAGGACGGCTCTGCAGCCTCTGTTTGATGCTCTCAGTGGCGGCGAGGACCGAAATGCCGCGGTGGTGGGTAGACCTGACGCTACGCTTTCGAGCCGGGCATCCGGACCTGCGGCGCCGCACGCGCCAGGGCATCGTGTTTGACCGGCCACCCATCCCGGCAAAGCCCCCCCCCCCCAACAAGCTCGGCGCCATGTCGTGTGTGTCGGGACGCTGGACTTGACGCCGGCGCGCGGCCGACGACGGAAAAGGCGCGGCGCGGCGCGACGTGCTGCAGCTGCATCTCACCGAGAGCAGGCGCAGCGCGCGGCCGTGGTGTGGGCACTACGCAGAGGAGCAGTCCGAAGTCGCAGGCCGTCCGGGACGCAGCGCGCGACGGCTTCGGCGATTGCATGGCTGAGCACCTTGCCCAGAAACGACGCCGCGTCCCCCGTTGACCTCGACACGCCGCCGCCGGGCTGGCGCGCGGCGCGGCGCGGCGCGATGGCGAGCGCTACCCGCGCCGTCCGTTGTTGTTTCGCGAGACGACGACAACGGACGAGGCGACCATGAGCCCGCTGCTGGGCGCGTTTGCGCGGCTGCTTGGGCGGTTGCCGGTGCTGGCGCGGCGGAGGAGGAGGAGGAGGAGGAGGCGCCGCCGTGGGCGGTGTGCTACTTCGCGCCAGGCAGGACGAGTGCGTGGGTGGGTGGGAGTGAGATGATGTGGAGAGGCCCCGAGTCTGGTTCGTGACCGGGTGGTGGTGGCCGGGAGACGGTCTTGTGCGGGTGTTTCGCAGAGCTGGTGAGGGAGCGGGACATGGGGATAGGGCTTCCGTGATATTATGGCCCTGTTGGAGACGCCCCGGTCCGGTTATAGAGTTTCAAGTATCAACAGAGATCAGTAGTCCCTCATTTGTGTCTTGCATGCTTCGACAATTTAATTCCATTTTCCCGAATATGTATCTTGTATAAGAACATTTCTTCTCTTTAAGAAACGTCGTCTCCAAGCATCTGAAAATCAGCCTTCAGACTTTTCTCTAGGTAATAAGAGCTCAAATAAGTCAGTTCGTGGTCAGGCAGAGTGCCCCAGTGGTTAAGGAACTCTTGACATCAGATGGCTTTGGCCGCGCAGGTTCGAGTCCTGTCTCCGTCGTGCCGGCGGAGTGTCCGAGTGGTTATGGAGTCTGACTCGAACGTTTCCCACTCTGTTTTTATTTTTATTTTCATTTTATTTTTTGTTATTTCGTTTTCGGGGCCAGCATATCGTATTATTTCGCAATGCGTATTATTATTTACTGCACGGGAACAACGACAAGTTTGTGTAGTGTGGCGGGGGTGTGGCGCGCATACATGTACATGCGCCACAAACGACAAAGAATCCGGGGTACATCTGGATGGACCATGATGTGGAGGGGCAAGCATGATCATCCTGATCATCATGACATGTGCTTGGGTATCGACGTCAAAATTACCTGGCAGACTCGAAATGCCTTTCTCTTCTTCCATTCCTGCACTTCTTGGATGCACGCAAAACCAAACTCCGTCACAGACAGCCGCTCTCATTTCTGTGCTACAAGCAGTATCGGCGACGTGGCATCTCAGTCGGGCTGAACCCGACATGCCAGTCGATTCGAAAAAATTGTACCGACAATGTGTGAAAATTTCCCCAGAATATCAACGTACCGGGATGGGCTAATAAAAGGTTCTTATTAGCAACCCGAGCGTCGTCCGCCGAGTGTGTGCGCGCCACACCAGGCGGAAGCGCTCCCGTCATTTCGTCCCCGAATCGCGACACCAAGCCCGCATGACGCTCCCAAGACATTCAACAATTCTCCCCTTCAAACACGGTTCTTCAATTTACACTCGCACTTTCTCTTCGCATTGACGCTCCTTTGAGTGTTCTTTTTTCTATTTCTATTTTTATTACAAGACTTTGTTTGGTGCCCGCCACTCCAGGTACAGCTTGGCGCGCAGACTTGTCGCAGCCCGTCATCACTTGCTCACGAGACCCGGACTTCGCGTGCCGTCTCCTCGCCCGCAACCATGACTGGTCTCGACGCCGACCACAGCGGCGGCGGACTCTTGCCCTTTATCTCGGCCGGCTTTGGCTGGGTCTACTTTACCCTCTGGAGCCTCTCGTTTTACCCGCAGGCGCTGCTCAATTTCAGGCGGCGCTCGACGTTGGGCACCACGGTCGACTTTCCCTGGCTCAACGTCCTCGGTACGCAGAAAGCCCCCCCCCCAAATTCACTTAACATCTCTGATGCTAAATACTGTCTCTCACTCCAGGCTTCTCCGCCTACTCTGCGTCCAACCTCGCGCTGTACTACTCCCCCGCCGTCCGCCGCCAGTACGCCGCGCGCAACAGCGGCCTCACCCCGACTGTACAGTTCAACGACGTCTTCTTTGCCCTGCACGGCCTCTTCCTCTCCGCCATCACCGCCTCGCAGTACATTGTCGGCGGCTCCCTCTGGCGCTTCCCCCGCACCACCACCACCACCCATCACCACCACAGCAGCAACAACAACAACAACAACAACGTTAACCCGGGCGCGCGGCCCAGCCGCCTCGCTCTCGGGCTGACCGCCGGCGCATTCGTCGGCGTCGGCGCCACGGCTCTGCTCGTTGGCGGCGCGCGGTCCGGCGGTCGCGACGTCGATCCCGTGGTGGACTGGTGCGACCTCGACGTCGTCTACGCGCTCGGCTACGTCAAGCTCGTGGTCACGCTGGTCAAGTATACGCCGCAGCTGCTGACCAATATACGTAATCAGAGCACAGAGGGCTGGAGCATCTGGCAGATTTTGCTAGACATTACGGGTGGCTTGCTGAGCATCGCGCAGCAGGGCATCGATAGCTACCTCCAGCACGACTGGAGCGGTATCACGAGCAACCCGGTCAAGTTTGGCCTCGGCCAGATTAGCATCTTCTTTGATCTGCTGTTTATTCTGCAGCATTATGTTTTATATCGCAAAAAGGGGGCCGATGGGAACGAGACGGACCGGCTGCTGCCGCCAGGCGAGGAGAGACGTCTCGATTAGTGGTCCTTGAAATGGACCATGATTCTAGAGTGATAAATTATTGTACATACATGCCAAGAAGACTTCTTTCACAACGAGCAGCGATAGACACATTTGAACGAGATGGACATGTCTCTTGCTAGCCCTCTGGTGCTTGTATCTGATTCTATCATGCCCGATGCTTACATGCTCTCTATGCTACGTCGCGTCCGACTAATAATACAGGATAAAATACATGCTGTTACATGACAAAGTTAATTAGCGCCCCATTCGAGACGGCAATCGCCCGCTTTGCCTTGTTGATATCGTATTGGCCTCGGCCAAATTTTGCTCGTCCTTCCTCTGTCGCCAGGATCTGCTCCACCATCCAGTCCCTGAGCGCATCGCCGGCGAGTCCACCTTCGGGCGCCGGCAGCTCCAGGTTGCCGCGCACCTTGCCGTTCACTTGAATCACACTCGTCTGCGACTGGGGCTTTAGAATCTCCAACGACCCGTCCACCTCGGGAAAGCTCGCCGACTTGAACAGCGACCCGGCGGACGGGTGAAGAACGCTCCAGCATTCTTCCGCGACGGCTGGAACGACGGGCGCCATGAGTCTTGTCATGGTATCGGCCACATGCCACTTGATCATGGCACTGGCGTCCTTGGCGCCGACGAGTGCGTTTGTGAGCGTCATCAGGTCGGACACAATAACATTCAGCGCGTACACCTGGTCGTATGCGCGGGTAATGTTGCTAACAATGCGCTGCGTCTCACGCCAGAGAAGAATGTCATTATTTAGCTGCTTAGCGTCCGCTTTGCTCATGTTGCCCATATCGGTCTGCTTGGCTTGCAGATAGTCCAAAGCAGTCTCAGTCGACGCAGCAGTAGCAGCTCCGACTTTGACCACAGCGTCGTGCAGCCGCTGCAGCCAGCGCGTCACGCCCGAAATTTTGTACTCATCCCATTTGAGCTCATCTGCGACTGGAGCCTGGAACAACATATGCGCTCGTGTGGCGTCGGCACCATACTTGGTAATGAACTTGGTCGGGTCCACGCCGTTGTGCTTGGATTTCGACATCTTCTCGTAGCGCACCTCGGCAGGGCTACCAGTGGCTGCTACTTTGGGCTGAGCTGCATCGCTCAGATCAATCTCGTTTGGCTTCAGAAATTTACCATTGGCCGGGTCAACAAATGTCTTGCCATGAACCATGCCCTGTGTAATTAAACGCTTGAACGGCTCTGCGCTACTGGCAGTCTCATCAGTGTATTGAGGCATCAACGATGTGCCTGCCAAAAATTTGAAAATAAAGCGCGAATATAGGAGATGCAGAATTGCGTGCTCAACACCCCCGATATAAACATCAACGGGTAGGGCCTTGGTCGACTGGGGCGAGAAGAGTTCCTTGCTGTTGTGAGGATCTGCGAAGCGCGCAAAGTACCAACTCGAGTCCACAAACGTGTCCATGGTGTCTGTATCACGGCGCGCAGGTCCCTTGCACTTTGGGCATTCGGTGTTGACAAATTCAGGAGATGCCTCCAGCGCATTACCGGCTTTGCCAGCCTGCCAGTGCTTTTCCACATCAGGAAGCTTCACAGGGAGGGCTTCTTCTGGTACAGGTACGCTTCCGCAGCTGTCGCAGTGAATGATGGGAATAGGTGCCCCCCAGTACCTCTGCCGACTGATCAGCCAGTCACGAAGACGCCATTTCTCCACAGGGCTGGCCAGGTCGGCCGCTTTGAGCATGTTGACCATAATCTCACCAGCCTTTTTGGAGTGTTTGCCTTTGAAGAGTCCGCTATGCTCTGTCATGAAGCCGTGTTCCACATAAGGCTCTGTCGGAATGATGGCTGTAGACTCATCAGGCGATTCTGTGATTACATACCGGACAGGCTGTTCGCTGCTGTGCGTCTTCCAAAAAGTGTGATCTCGAACATCATGACCCGGAACGCCCATGACTGCGCCCTCACCGTAATCACCAAGCACATATGGCGCAACAAAAACTGGCAGAGACGCCTTAGTAGCATCAGGGGTATCGTCGTGATATGCAAGAGGGTTAATGACGCGAATCTGTGGCAGGAGATAGCCCACTTTGGAGTCTGATGGCAGGCCAGGGAGGGTATCCAGGAACGCGCGCAGCTCAGGATCTGCCTCAGCAAGTTGCTCGACTACAGGGTGAGAGGCCGCAAGGGCGACGTATTGCACACCAAAGAGAGTGTCTGGGCGTGTGGTGAATACCTCAATAGCAGAGCCCATGTCCTGACCCATGGCCATGACTGGGAACTTGATGAGGGCTCCAGTAGATTTGCCGAGCCAGTTGCGCTGCTGTGCGAGGACATGTTCTGGCCATGCATCGTCTTTGGCAAGCGTATCCAGTCCGCGCAGAAGATCCTCGCGATAGTCTGAGATGCGCAGGAACCACTGTTTGAGGAGCCTCTTTTCTACCTTGGCACCAGAGCGCCAAGAGAAACCATTGGCATCAACTTGCTCATTGGCCAAGACTGTTTTATCGACTGGGTCATAGTTGACTTCGGCTTCGGCTTGATAGGCAAGGCTCTTTTCGTAGAGCATGAGGAAGAGCTTCTGAGTGTGCTTGTAAAAGTCGGGGTCGCAGGAAGCTAGCTCCTATATGGTGTTAGAAGGGCATCGACAGCATTAAGCAGACCACTCACGTTACTCCAGTCCCAGCTGCCATTCATAACCCCAAGCTGCTCCTTCATTTTGGCAATGTTGCTTTCTGTCCAGCTGGCTGGGGCAACGCCGCGCTCCAGGGCAGCGTTTTCAGCTGGGAGACCAAAGGCGTCCCAGCCCATGGGCAGCAGCACATCGTGGCCTTTTAAACCATGATATCGTGCGACGACATCGGCAATTGCATACACGCGCAGGTGACCGAGATGTAGAGTTCCTGAGGGGTAAGGGAACATGGGAAGAACATATTTGGTATTGGTCGAGCTCTGGATACGGTCTTTTTGAGTGGGTTCGTTGGCGGCAATATCTTGCCAATTCTTGCGCCATTTCGCGTCAATTGAGGTGAGATTCAGACTATACCATCGCCGCAGCTGGGGAAGTGCGCCGAAATTAGAGGTCGTGGTGGCACTCGATCGGTTGTTGAATAGTATTGACTGGTGAGAGGCGCCAGAAGACACAACGCGAGATCGGAGCAGGACAGCTGCACGCGCAGGAAGCTGCCTTTTGTGTAGGACCTGCATCATGATGTGACCATGATGCACTCGTAAACGATTAGATTTTGTGACCCTGCCAAGATGTGATGATACAGCAACGAAGCTTGCTCGCTGTCAAAAGCTGGAGCTCTCAACCTGGTTGCTAGTGTGGCAATGTGGCTGGAGGGTGCAAGGGTGGTGCGATGGTTTAGCGGCTGGTGTTTCTGTGGCGCAGGGATCTAGCCTGTCCTTAAACGCGTGACCGCTAAAGAGCGCCGTCGTTCCGCACTCTGGCACCGCTCAGGTGACTCGGATGAGGGCTCAAGACCACTGTGAAATCCCCCGCCATCGGTGCAACTTTATGTCGATCAATTATCAATATTTAATTGGTGGCTTTTAATGATGCAAGCCAACCAACGAGGCGGCTCAACCTCGACCGCGCCCCAGAGCCCCCCTACTATCACAGTCTCCTGAACCCGCCAAAACTCTCTCGCCCCGCGTGGGGCTCCGAAAAGCTCAGGCGGCTGGCTCTTCCTGGCTTACCTTCCGCTTTACCTCTGGCTTGCCGGTTGAGGGGTTTCGCATTCAATTTCATCAAAATAAATTTCTCCGTTTCCTACTTCTTTCCCAATTCTAAGGTAGCACGGCTGCCCTCCTTCGAACCATACTTCAGCGTGAAGCCGACGACCCGAACCTTGAGTGCTGCTGTCGCCATCCGCTTCCGGTTGCTGCGAGTTAACCCCACCACCGGCGGCGACAAACGCCAAAACGACGACACGACTTGTCGACGACTCGCTACCAGCTCGACAACTTCTCTTCTTTCCCAAAATAGGCTCGCAGCCTAATTCGATCGATTCGAAATGGAAAAGATTACAGACAAGATTGCCGCGCTGCCGGCCGACGGGGAGTACTTTTCCCTCGAGTTCTTCCCGCCCAAGACGGCCATGGGCTTCTCCAATCTGCGCGACCGGTTGCACCGCATGGAACAGGGCCTGCGTCCGCTCTTTGTCAACGTCACCTGGGGCGCCGGCGGCTCGACGGCCGACAAGTCGCTCGAGCTGGCCGAGCTGTGCCAGCGCGAGCTCGGCATGACGACGTGCCTGCACCTCACCTGCACCAACATGAGTCCCAAGCTCATTGACAAAGCACTCGACGACGCCAAGGCCCTTGGCATCCGCAACATTCTCGCCCTTCGCGGCGACCCCCCGCGCAAAGACGAGTACCGCACCACCGACGACGACGAGTCCGACAGCGATGGCGCCGCCGACGGACAAGACTTTGTCTGGGCCATTGACCTGGTCAAGTACATTCGCAAAAAGCACGGCGACTACTTTTGCGTCGGCGTCGCTGCCTACCCAGAGGGCCATGCCGATGAGAGCCACCCGCTTGGCCAGTCGCTCGCGCACGACCTACCGTATCTGGTCGACAAGGTGCAGGCCGGTGCCGACTTCATCATGACACAGCTCTTCTTCGACATTGAGGCGTACGACACTTTTGAGACGACGCTCCGTGGCCACCCCAGCGGGGCCTTCCAGACCATTCCTATCCTTCCCGGCCTGATGCCCGTCCAGAGCTACGCCATGATCAAGCGCACCGCCAAGCTTAGCCACGCCGCCATGCCGCCTGCTCTCCTCGATCGCCTCAATGCCGTCAAGGGCGACGACGAGCGCGTCAAGGCCGTGGGCGTCGACATCCTCAGCGAGCTCGTTGAGCAGGTCCGCACCGTCAAGACCAAGACGACGCCCGGCCGCCCGCGAGGCTTTCATTTCTACACCCTCAACCTTGAAAAGGCCGTTACCTTCATCCTCGAGCGCACGCACCTCATCCCCGACGCGCCCGACGAGGAGGAGGTTGTCATTGTCGACGCTGGCCCGACGTCGGCGCCGTTCCTCCAGGTCAACGGCCACGCGATCCCGCCGCCGCCCCAGCGCAGCCACTCGCGGTCCTCGCGGCGCCACTCGTCCGTCGGCTCAGATCCGCACAACCGCGTCATCGTCGGCAGCGGTAGCGGGCGGCGTACCAATCCGGAGTGGGAGGCAACGGGCGCCGAGGCGGCCGTGCCGGCCGCGCCGTCGCAGCTCAACGCGCGCGCCAACACGCTCGCCATCTCCGAGGGCGAGGGTGCGCTCGGCCGAGAGGCCACCTGGGACGACTTCCCCAACGGCCGCTTCGGTGACTCGCGCTCGCCCGCCTACGGCGGGATTGACGGCTACGGTGTCAGCCTGCACATGTCGGTCGTCCAGGCCGTCCGCCTCTGGGGCCATCCGGCCAACCCCCGCGACATTGACGACATGTTTGTCCGCCACGTCCGCGGCGAGCTCTCCGCCCTGCCCTGGAGCGAGGAGGAGCTGCTCGCCGAGTCGAGCACCATCACACCGCACCTCGCCGCCCTCAACGCCCGCGGCTGGTGGACCGTCGCCTCTCAGCCCGCCGTCAACAGCGTCCGCTCTACCGATCCCACCTTCGGCTGGGGCCCCGCCAACGGGTTCGTCTTCCAAAAGGCCTTTGTCGAGTTTTTCCTCTCTTCAGCCGACTGGGACTCTCTGAAAGACAGGCTGCAAGCGCCGGGCGTCCGCGAAGTCGTTTGCTTCTACGCCGGCAACGCCAAGGGCGACCTCGTCAGCTCGGACAATTCTGGCAGCGCGGCAGCAGCAACGGCAGCAGCCAGCACAAACGCGGTGACGTGGGGCGTCTTCCCCAGCAAGGAGATTGTGACGCCGACCATTATCGAAGAGGTCTCGTTCCGCGCGTGGTGCGAAGAGGCCTTTGGCATCTGGGACGAGTGGTCGCGCGTCTACGCAAAGGGCTCGCCGAGCGCGACGCTGCTGAGCGGCATCCGCGACGACTACTGGCTGGTGAATGTTATTCACCACGATTTTGTGGACCAGCAGGCTCTGTGGGATCTGCTGCTCGCGTAGAGGTTTTTGCTGCTTTTTAATGGTAGCGATTATGCAAGAGTGCTGAGGGGGCAGGATTTTTTGCATGGCTGAAGGAATAGGGAGAGATACCAATTTAAACATGTACAAAGGCTGGGTCGCGAGAGGGTGGAAGAAACCCCGTTTCTAGGAGGAGGCATACATCTGGATTTTTTTTTGTTGCGGACGCAATATAGCATTCGCATAATCGTACCATGCACGGTATCAATGTGTCTCATTAAAAGAGCTGCTAATCTGCCTGATTGTTTCCGTGCCATCATCTGTGTGGCTCCCATGGCTCCTAAAGAGCTCTCTCTTTCAACCATCTAAATCGCATCCCTTTTCCGTGCCGTTCTGTAATCAACCTAGTCTATTTTTTGTTGTTGTCTCTGATTCCAGAAGATAGAAGGAAGAAATAGGAAACAAGGAGATCAAGAGATCAAGTTTCGTCGTCTGTTGCAAAAGAAAGAAGGACATATCCATAAATAGATAATGAAAAGAACCAAGCTCTGATAAAGGCCATCCAATAGAGGCAGCAATGACGAAATGACATCAACATGTGAAAGGATCTAAAAACAACACATCAAGTGAGGAGATCGACGTCCCAGCAATGCAAATAGTATGGGTATAAAGACCTGTAGCAAAGAAAATGCAAGACGGTTGAAGGAAGAAAGAGATTAGCATCTCATGTGCCGAGAGCCTAACACTCGCCGTCAAATTCATCGCCGTCATCGTAGAATGTGCTGTCTGCGGCCGGAGTGCCAAAGGCGCGATGGCTGCCGCCACCGCCCAAGTACACGTCCGTGCCCGAGTTTCTAAACGGGTTGCTGCTCGAAAATACGGCCGCCGTCGACGTGGGCGCGGGCTCCGGTGCGGTCTGTTGAAATTCAGGGACGTTGCCAAATAGAGAGGGAGCGGCGCGCTGCTGCGGCTGCTGCTGCTGCGCCAGGGAGCGGGCCGGGGCGGCGGCTGTGGCAGCAGCTGTAGCAAAGGATGACGAGGGACGGACAGCGCTCCCGGCACCGTTGCGAACGTGAGCAGAGAATCCGGCCATGGAGCGCGCGGGCGTCTCGGCCTCGGACTCGCTCGTCTGCAGCTGGGCCGAGGAGTCAGCGATGGTAGCGCTGGCTCTGGCGGCGGCGAGGCGCGAGGGCGTCCCAGTCTTCTGGCCTGGGGAGGTCCCGGTGGCATCAAACTTGCGCGGCCGCTTCGAGGGCGTGCCATCCATATCGCTCCAGTTGTGCGTGGCTTCCGAGTCGAGGTCGTCCTCGTCCGATTCTATCTTGACGACGGGGGGACCGGCGCGGCCGCGTTTCGCTGTGCTACCGCCGCCGCCGGCGGTGGAGGGCGTGGTGATGTTGCGCGAGCGAGACGTCTTGGGAGTCGAGGTGGGCGTAAAGGAAGAGCTGCTGGAGGTACCTAGGTCGAGACAGGTGGAGGGGTCGCCACCGCCATCCGCCGTGGCGCGCATCTTATCGGCGTCCTTCTTGATGGTGCGGAATTGGAACTGAATGCCATCGCCGGTGGACTGGCCGAAATATTTGGCGATGTCTATGAAATGCTGGTTAGCGCTTGAACTTTTTGAAACATTGAGTGAAAACGTGTGTTGTGGTGGTGGCTCCAGGAAACAGTCGCGATCTAGAGGAAAAAAGCGTTGACGGCGTACTTTTCTTGTCCACGGCGCCAACAGTCTTGGGCAGGGAAGACTCATCCGTGGTGAGATTCTTGACGTCGAGATTGACTTTGCGTCCTTCCAGAATAACCTCGGTCTGCGCCCGAATATGTCGGAAGCGGTGGTTGAGCGCATGCTCAGTCATATCTGAACCGTAGCAGGCAGCAATCTCTGCCGAGCAACAGTCAATCAATATCAAACTCATTCTTCGTTTCCTATGAAAGCCGCGCGAACAAAAACTAAATCATGCAAATATGTAAAAAGGGCAAGGTGCAAAAAGTGGATGTATTACCTTTGTAATTCCATTTCGTTGAGGGATGAGCCGCGACGATGGCGCGAACCAGACGAGCTTGGGCCTCGTAGGTCTTGTAGTTTGCTTTGGAGGCTGAAGGGGCCATGTTTCTGCAAGCCGAGGTTAGTAAATTCGGGAGAAGCTGGTTCTGAAAGAGCAATTACATAGATCTGGCGTTGGGATATGGACAGCGGAAGTGGTGCGGTGCGGGGAGAAAATGGAGCTGCAACGAGAAAAACGTCAGATGGTGAAGTGTTAAGGGGGATGCAAAGGAAAAAAAGAAATCAGTTAATTTGATAACAGAAATAAAGCTCCTGGCGGCTGCGCTGATAAAAGAGAGGTGTGAAAGAAGAGCGCTGCATGAAGTGTTGGCTAGGTGTCTGCACGTGGCAGCTGGCAGAGATTTTCTAGCGCTGCGCTGCAGTGACCGACCGGCAAACGAGCGATTAGCTGCTTCCCAGGTATGATAGTAGAAAATATTGGAAATACCGGCACTCGCTGGGAATGTGAAATGCTTTCGCAGTAGTTGGCTTGGGGGCGGGAGCGTAAAAGATAGAGCTAGGAACGTAGCAATTGAGCATGGCAACCAGACTGAGGACTTGCCTGTAAACATGGAATGAAGCTTGACAATAGAATGTTGAACAGTACTTCCAGATCTCATACAATCTAGATGCTGAGAAATCTAGTGTTTGCAAACGGGCGTTGTACAACAAGCTCCGACAGGTTGACAAAGAGGCGATTGCGCGCAGGCGTCTGCTCCTTTCTCAGCGTAGGTTCCAAGAGTCGAGAGCATAAAAGATAGATAAAATACCGGTAATGAAGCCAGTTGAGCACTGGGTACTTCGTAGATTGAGGCTCAAATCGCTGGCTTGTCGTGATCAAAAGCCGAGAGAAGGCAGTCGGCGGGAAGCTAGCAACGGCTCGTCCCGCGACGGGATCAACGGCGACGGCTTTCCTTGGCGCGTGCACTATCGCCGACTGGCGTATCAAGGAAGGGGCGTCCGATTGAAACAATATTTATGCAGAAGGCACTGTTGGAAGAGTCAGGCTGCAAGGATGAAGCAATCGCTGCTCGATAACAGTGAGGATGTAGCTCAGAAGTGTCGATGTGAAAGTGAGGTGGCTGGGTCCTCTGGGTCCAGGTGCTCCTTGGTGCTGGGGAGATAGACGAGTACAAGCAAAGTGAGCCGCATCTGCGCAGCGACGCGACAGGACTACAGTAACACACGGTAGAATTGAAAACCTTGCAAAGATCCACCGTGTGCAGTTACTGGATTTTTGATTGATGAAATTCCAAATGTACGCCAGTGCATCATGTAGTCTATACCCATCACCTAGAGTCCCTCCGTAACAAGTGCTAACGCCCTATTTACTCGCTCCGACTGAGTACACCAGAGCTCAATGCACAACCAAGGTCTGACCAAGGCGACTCTACTACAGCTGAAAATGATACGTAAAAACAGAAAATCAAAGGGTGCCAAAATTAGCCCACTATTCCATTTCTCCAAGACGCCGATTCAATGGATTACAAGTAGTATCTTTTATGGCCGCTTGGTTCTCTCAAGACAAAATCTCACACGGCGCACAAAAATGCAGAGGATGAGAGCAAGGGAGCGGCGGCGACTTGCCAGCTTGCCTGAACCAATCGACAGGTTGTATGGGGCCTCTATTCCGCATCGTCATCGCTAAAGGGCGCAGGCC
Source organism: Beauveria scarabaeidicola (assembly GCA_037289395.1). Taxonomy (NCBI): domain Eukaryota; kingdom Fungi; phylum Ascomycota; class Sordariomycetes; order Hypocreales; family Cordycipitaceae; genus Beauveria; species Beauveria scarabaeidicola. The sequence goes on along the minus strand of JAEIJG010000013.1, from coordinate 52,955 downwards.
GTCTCGTAGGGGTGAGGCTTCTCGTGGGCGCGTGCATGGAGGGCCTGTATTCGGGCTGGTGGTGGGGGTGGTTGTCCCAGCCATTCTCCTGCATCTGCTGCATCTGGTGGTATTGAACACCGTGGGGACTACTGCTGTTGTTGCCGAATGGGGTTGACTGGAGCAGCTGGGCGCCGGCCTGGGTCTCGAAGAAAAAGTATTGCAGGCCGAGGAGGCAGTCGCAGCTGGCCTGGAAGACACCGCAGACTTTAAAAATCCAAGGAATCTCCGATGTCGAGGTGAAGAACCAAATCATCTTCATGGCGTCGCCGATGAGCCAGCTGGCGAGGACGGATATGCGGAAGCCCTTGCAGGCGCGGGTCTGGATGTTGGCGACGATTTGCGGTAGCGGAAGGGTGGCCTCGACAGAGAGACCCACGATACCGAGCATCTCGGAGTAGAAGCCGTAGAAGGAGTGCATCGGCGCGAAGAGGAGCTGGAGGACGCAGAGGGCGAGGACAAAGTACATGAGAAATTGCCAGAACCTGTAGTGTACTGTTAGCGTGTCGAAGCGCACCGGGATGGTTTCATCCATTGGCTGTCGGGGACGTACGGCTTGTCAGCCTTCCACTGCCAGAAGCTGTAGGGCCGCTCAAAGTTGATAATGGCCTCGACGAAGCCCTGTTCGTTGGCCTGCATGCCGTTAAAGGGCTGACTGGACTCGCCTCCTTTGGACGACGGGCTGGGGCGGTTGTCGAGGGCGATTTTGAGCAGCGCCAGCTGCATGCCGACCATGATGACGGACTGTACAAGTAGACTCGTGTCGTATCGCGCGCCGGGCCAGTAAAAGATGCTGCGAATCATATTCATTAGCACGTGAGAGCAAAACAAGTGATGTCCGCGATGGCCTTGGCGATGTGGTGGGGGAGGAGAGCACAGCGAGGGAGGGGTGCGCGCGCGCAGCGTGTCGCGGGATGACGTACCGAAGAAAGGAAGCGATGAGCATAATCAGCGGAATGTCAAGCGAGAAGCCGGCGCTCGACTTGCTGCGGTGCATGGCGAGGGCCTGGTCGCCGTAGGACAGCACCGGCGACAGCGCAATCATGAGGGGGGCCAAGAAGCCAATAAAGGCTGTGAAGAAGCTCATGATGGGCCGGGACAGCGCTTGCGCGCCTGGGCGATGAATGTGAGGAAAACGAGTGTCGACAGCGATGATACAGTCAGGAAAATTGAAGCAAAGATTCAAAGATTAGTTGAAGTTAGACCAAGGGGCAAAAGCGAGTGCGATGCAAAAAAAAAAACAGAAGAAGAAAGCTGTCAGCGCAATGTGGTCTTTGCTCAAGCAAAGGGGGAGAGAGATGATCGACGACGACGAGGTCCAAATTGGACAGGGTAGAAAATAAAATAAAAAGCGGGCCCAGGCCACTTGGGACGACGCACTGCCGTCACTGGTCCTTTAGGCGGCTGTCCGCTGTATTTTGCAACGAGAAGCGTGTCCTGCTGCCTCTTACTGTCTTACAGGACCTTTCATCACCAAAACGCGCTGTATTTGGACCCCGGGCCCCATTCTGCCGACCCCACACAATTGGCCTTTGTTCATTCCACAGCGTGCCCCTTTTGCCCTTGTCCTGCGGCTTGATTCTACGCCACTTGGCATTTGAAAAAAATCGTAAAAATACCTATCTATCGATGAAAAAAATGGCTTCTAATTCGCTACGGCATGCCATCAATCAAAGGTGCCACTACAGGCCTGTCCGCCACGGATCGTCTCCAATCTCACCTCCGCTGTCGCGTGACCACCTCCCTACCGTGGCGCCTCCCATATCAATGTATCGAACAGCTATATAAGCCATATTTAGTTAGATTCTTGATTAATGCTCGTATCGAGATTAATGAGCCTTGTCTTTTGCCTGTTGGCGTGGCGGTACAATAATCCGTAACAGTCAATGACTGGAGCTGGCAAATACTGCCTGCATAGCATTGTCTTATGCTCTTTCCCTGCTATAATTGCTGTTTTCCTTTGAACGGGTCTTGCATTCCATTAAATATGGACACTTGAAGGTGACGTTTCTGACATTTCCATTACTGCCATGCCAGCGATCAACCAGTGAAACCAGTGACAGCATATTTGGAAAAAGTCATATCTCGTCTTTTCGTTTCATTTGCCTATATTGGTAATCGCAACATGGCAAATGACGTGCTGCCTACATCTCTTCGCCATGGCCAGGCTGCAGCATATCGGCGAGCACATCCCACCGCACGGCGTACTCATCGCTGATGGCCCTCGCCACACTCCTCAGCGCGCCGCATATAAATCGTACTAGCCGCGCAAAATCTGCCTGAATCTGCCTCAGCACAATCACGTAACTGTCGCCGGCGCCGCCCATGACATCGTCACCGTCTCGGTCCATCCCTGTGACGCCATTCTCGGCGCGCGCGTGCGCGAGCCGGAGGCCCAGGTCCAGCACCTCGAGGAGCGCCGCCCGCAGCGGCGCCAGCTTCGCGCCGAGGCACAGCTCGTCCGTAATGTGCTTGGCGCAGCGAGCATGCGCGGCCATCATGCCGTCGACGTCGGGCGCGGTGCGGAGCTCGCGCTGCATGCGCGCTGTCTGCGGGACTAGCACCACCGTCACGAGGTACGTCTGCAGCGTGTTGACGAACCAGACAAGGCTGCTGCGGGCAGCGTAAAAGAGACCGCACGCCTCGCTCTGCACACCGTCGTCAACGGCGTCATTCTCGAAGCGCAGGTCGTCGCGGAGCTTCGCCGCGTGCAGCGCGTGCGCGGCGCGCTTGATCTGCAGGCTGAAAGTAAAAACGGACTGGTAGTGCGCGGCGCTCGGCTCGTCAAGAATCATTTGCACGGGCCATTCCGGTCTGTACGCAACCTGAACGAGCGGCAGCGCGGCCGTAACAGAGCTGCGCGCTTCCGTGGCCGACACGTGCCGAGCGTCGGCGGCGTCGACGCTGACGGACAGGCGGCTGACGTCGACGGTGCCCGCAAACGCTTCCTGCGCGGATGTCGTCAGGACGCGGCGGTTCTGCCAAGTGGCGTCCTTGGCGTCGAGCTTAGCAAAGAGGCGCTCGCAAAACGACGAGGCGGCCGCGCCATCCTCCATGAGGTAGACGCTATGCAGGGCGCGCAGCGCGGCCTCGAAACCGCAGTCGTAAAAGAGGGTCGTCTTGAGGGCCGAGGACACAGCCGTGTATGTGCGGTCGATCCACTGGCCGAGGGCCAAGTTGAAGAGGTCCGGGAACGGGGCCGACTCGAACCCGGGCGGGCAGATGGACTCGTAGGTGAGAATCTGATCCTGGTCGCTGCGCAGGGTATCCTCGACCTTAAGACGACCGAGGAGGCGCAGGATGACGATGCTCTTGCCTGTCGTGTAGATTTTATCGGCAGCTGGATGTACGAATATTGGGGCGAGGAGCTGTCCGTCCTCTGTCCGGCGAAGCTTGAACCGGTGCTGCCAGATGCCACCCAATGGCACGTCCTTTTCGCCGTTGTAAATGAAAAAGGCCTCGTCGCTGGGCAGCAGCCTGCCCTCCTGGACCCAGCTCCGAATCTCGCGCAGGTAGACGGTGAAGCATTCTAGAAATATGCGTGCTAGAAACTCGTAAAGCTCTTGGTTTCCAGTCAGCTGCGCCATGCTCGACTCGTCAAACAGCAGCTCAAGGTATCGAAAGTTGTCCGACGTTGGGTTCTGCTGCACCTTTAAAATTACTCCAGACAACCTGAACAGCGGCTCCAGCACGGGTGTCAGCTCCTCTCTGGCCGCGATGAGACTGACTACGACCTGCTCGGTAGGGTCGGCGAGCCGCTCTTGGATGCGCACGAGGTGATCGTCTAGCACACGTACGCGCTTCGCCACGCAGTCTTGCAGCGCTTGGAGCTGCGGCTCCTTTTCGATTTGAGCCGCAAAGCGTCGCAGAATGCTAATATATCCGCCAGCTTCGGAAAATGCTGTCAGCAGAGACTTTTGAGTCTGCCATGCTATGTTGAATATCTGAAACGCCGGATCTGGCGCGCCATTCGCGTCGAATAATGTGGTGGGTAGGCCGTGAAGCATGAACAAGACTTCACGAAGAGCCTGCGTTTCCGACAAGCCGATTTTGCGCACCTTTCCACTGAGGTCTTGTGTCGGCTCTTCTTGTTTCCATTCCTGCTGCTTTATGACCGCCTCTAATGCGTCATTGTCTTGTGGGTGGATGATGAGATCCTGGACTGTTCTGCCACAAGGGGCATCACAACCAAAATGGGAACTCTCATCGGACTCTTCATCAGGATCATCTTCAAAGATCTCATCTCCGGACTCGTCGCTGTAGTTGATGGAGTCCCAGATGTCCGAGTCCTGTGCCCACCCATCCTCTTGGGCAATGTCTTCCCATCGTAGCTTGGGTCCACCATCGTCGTCTGCGGAGATGCGTGGTATGTTCCCCAGCTTGGTATTGTATGTAGGCTGGTCTGACAACTCTAGTAATAGATGCAAAGCTTCCGGGTACCACTTGAAGCCGAGGTGAGATAGCAGATCGAGGCGCGCCTTGAGCTCATTCGCGAGGGCATCTCTATTGTGAACTCGGAATTTCTCCTGAATTCCATTCAAAGACTTTTCCACTCCAAAATGATTGGTCCGAAGGAATTTGTTAGTCTTAAATGCCCGAAGAGCAGCATCACGCGTGCGAAGAAAGCTCTTGTCAGTCTAGCTGATGGTCAGTCGCCTGGTGACTTAGGAGGGGTCGTGAGAAACGCACCGGGGCTCTTGGCTGGGCCAGTGCCTTGATCAGGTCACCGGTAAGGCCTTCTATCTCTGCAGCAAACGCCATGACGCGACCAGAAGCATTTTGAATACCGGCAGTCTACTAGGGAGAGCTTGATGATGGTTGACGTGAAGGCAACGCGTAAAGCGTTTTGGCGGGGTATGGTAAATACCTACCTAGGTAGTCCCGAGAGCGCTACAGCGGATCTCGGTGTGTCTTCTGGTTTGCGCGCCATGTTACAGCAATACCAGCATAACGCTTAGGTGTATCTTCAGAACATGTACCAAAGTTCATATTGTATGATCTAATCCAGTTGGAAGTTTTCCTCTGGCCGGCGCGCAAAATGACTTTATCAACTCAGGCGCGATGGTTCGCTGTTCACACGAGGTTCGAGGCCAGATCGCGCCCGGGCCCACTCCGTGCTGCTCCCCCTACAGCAATTGTTTCTAGACCACTAAATCGCCCCTATCTCTGCCTTAGCGTCTCGGTCTCGCCCCCGTCTTTACTTTTCGCCCATGGACTTTCAGAGCTTTGTCTGCGAATAGCCTCAGGAGCATCATCACTCTACTCTCTGGGCATTTTCGAAGCATCGTCCTGTGTCACTGCCCCAACGCGACCAACTTCATGCCTAGCTGATACGGCCTTGCTCAACTACACGAGTTTCCGACTGCGCCACATTACAGCATCCGCCACCATGGCGATCGCGCGTCCCGTTAGGATGCTTGGCCTTCTGGCCCTTGTGCTCTGGTGCTTTTTTCTTTACCAAGTGCTCAAGCCCACAGCATCGATTTTCGGACCCGCTGGAAGATATGCCAACTTTGAGCGAGATCCCAACCTGGATCGTGAGGATTTCCATTCCTTCGTAGCAATAGGCACGTGAAAACAGCGTTGCTAACCCCTTATCAGCGACCGGCGAACCAGAGGGCATCCTCGTCCGCACATCTTCCAAATATGCCCCCGATGCCAAAGATACCGACCGTATACCAGCGACCCTGCTAGCACTCGTTCGAAACAGCGAAGTGGATGATATGGTGGCCTCCATGGTCGACCTCGAGAGGACATGGAATCACAAGTTCAACTACCCTTGGACCTTTTTCAATGACGAGCCCTTTTCGGAGGAATTCAAAAGAAAAACGAGCGCAGCGACAAAAGCCAAATGCAACTATGGTAGGTGAAGACGGTGTATGGTACGCCGACGCAATAAGCGATACTAATAGCTGGCCGCAGAGGTCATCCCTGACGAGCACTGGGCAGTTCCCTCCTGGATCGACATGGACATGTTCGAAGCCTCTGCTACTGTCCTCGAGAAGAATGGCGTGCAGTATGCCAGAATGATGTCGTACCATCAGATGTGCCGTTGGAACAGCGGCATGTTCTACAAGCATCCTGCTCTCAAGGATGTCCGCTACTACTGGCGCGTCGAGCCCAAAGTACACTTCTTCTGCGACGTCGACTACGATATTTTTCGCTACATGCACGACAACAACAAGACATATGGCTTCACAATTACCCTCTACGATGATCCCAATACTCTCCCGACACTCTGGCCCGAAACCGCCAAGTTTCTCGCAGACCACCCGACATATCTCAAAGAGAACAATGCCGTGAAGTGGGTGACCGACAGCGAGCGCCGACCCGAGCACAACTACAACGCTCAAGGCTTCTCGACATGTCACTTCTGGACCAATTTTGAGGTCGCCGACATGGAGTTTTGGCGCAGTCAGGTGTACGACGACTACTTTAACCACCTGGACAAGGCCGGCGGCTTCTTCTACGAGCGCTGGGGTGACGCCCCTGTCCACAGTATTGCAGTTGGTCTCTTTGAAGACAAGAGTAAGATTCATTGGTTCCGCGATATCGGCTACCAACATATTCCCTTCTTCAACTGTCCCAACTCGCCCAAGTGCAAGGGATGCGTGACTGGCCGTTTAACAGACGGAGAGCCATTCCTTCACCGCGAAGATTGCCGACCAAACTGGTTCAAGTACGCTCACATGGACTGAACCTCGCGACAGGGCCGTCTCAAGTGAAGTTCTGTGATCCATCATTTTCACGAAACAACGCTCATGTAAACGAAAAATGCATCATTTGTTCCACCTCGAGGTGGAAGTTCTAATATTATTCAAGCTTTGATGAGAAACACTGCAAAAAGAAGGGCAATAGAAGCTCATGGGGAATTAGGAGAAGAAACGCACAAGCGTGTAATCTGGACCTTTGTTTTCGGGCCGGCGTTTGGGGTGCATTGCTATTGGAGACCAGCGGCCGTACACATATATATAGGATCGATGGGCGGCGTGTTTGCAGCTAGAGCTTACGATTTCGGGACACCTACAATGTATATTGAATTCATCATGCTCTCCTCAATAAACGGGCGCCCAATTGGAAAGGCAGCATGTACATACAACTCGGTAAATGCAAAGGGGATATCATAATAATCATGCAGCAAACACAGTAACAACGCCCGACGTGCCTCCCACGCAAAACTGGTCTCCCCAGCCATCATCCCGCCAAGCCATGCAGCTTATCACGTTCTTCCTCACCTTCTCCTTGCCATCTCTACCCACGACCTTTTTTCGCGCGTCATAGCCCTCGGGTCCCCATGGCACCGCTATCTTACCAGCAAGCTTGCCGCTCAGCAGGTCCCACGCCAGAACCCTGCCCTCGCCCGGGCGAGCCTCGTCCGCCCCCGTCATCTCGTCGCCGACCAGTACGTACTTTTCCTTGGCGCCCAGCACCGACTGCAGACGCAGTTCCTCATTGCGCCAGGCAGCGTCCGCGTACGCCCTCAAGCAGGTGCCGTCGTCGCGGTCCATGAGGCGGAGCCTGCTGTCGAGGGTGCCGACGAGCATGGCGCGGCCGTCGCGGGTGAGGGCGACGCTGGTGACGCCGCTGCGGCCGCCGACCACGTCGGTGGTGCACGTGCCCATGCGGACGTCGTAGCTGCGCACGCGGCCGTCGACGCTGCCCGCGACGACCTCGGGCCCGCGCACCGCCAGGCACGTAATGGCGTCGCGCGCCTCGTCGAGCACCTGGATGGGCTTGGCGCTGCCGCTGCGCGCGTCCCACAGCCGCACCGTCGTGTCGAAGCCGCCGCTGGCGACGATGGCGTCACCCTCGCCCGCAAAGGCCACGCAGTTGACGCGCGATGTGTGCCCGTGGGCGCTGGCGCCGCCGAATCGACGCGTCGTCACCGCCGCCGCCACGTCCCAGAGAAACACGGCGCGGTCGCCGCCGCCCGATACAAACGACGTGTTGCTCGCGGCGACGGCCAGGCTCAGCACCTCGTAGCCGTGCGAGTCGTAGCTCTGGATGAGCCGGCCCTGCGGTAGGCTCGAAGAGGCGGCGAGAGACGCCTCTGAGGCGGTCTTGGGCGCAGACGAGGTGGGCTGTGGGTTGTACAGCCGAATGGCGCGGTCCGCAGAGCCGGTGAGAATGTAGGTGCCAGGTGATGAAGAATATGCCACCGCATGTACGGGGCCTTTGGGAAATATGGTTAGTAGTGTACAATAGATGCAACGAGAGGGATGCTCATACTGTTGGAGCCCGTCAGGTGAGCCACTGGCTTGCAGGAAAAGGCCATATTGGGCTGAGTGGGAACGAGTAAGGAAGGGATGGGATCAGCGTGTTCAAGTCATTGTATTATTAGAAGCCCAATACATAAACTTCAATTGCTGGTTTTTGCAATGCAATGCAAAGTCTTGATTCGTCAGGTTGATGTTGTGGCCAGGTCTTTTGCTATCAGAGTTATGAAGCCATCACGTGCTGGTGGGTACACGCAGCACGGAAAGCCATAAGCTTCCAGCTTTGCAACTTGGACAAAACAAGCAAGTTTTTATTGATGAACATCTTGACTCCTCCTCTGACAATGAAACGAATTGATCCCAGTATGACCGATGCGCTTCCGCAACATACCTACAGAGCCCCGTTCTAGAGTATACCGAGCTCCTTGAGAGCCTCATCGCTTTTGGCAATCGTCCCACAGTCCGCGCCTCCAAACCTGCGAAACAAAAGGCCTCGGCCCTTCGAGCAGTCGCTTGACATGAAGCGAGGTTGGAAGTGCCCATTTCTATACGTAGATGGAACAATGGAATAGGTAGGCCGGTCTGCCGGAACATGGGTTTCCTGCCAATGTCCTTGCGAGCAAGTGTTTACCGGATACAAAGACCATTCGTCATCGTTCTCGCCTTCTATCGAGGCATATGTTGGCGTCACTCGGACTCTACATACGAGGCTGGTCGTTGCTGTGTCAGGCAGGCGCGCAGCTATAATCTCGCCAAGCAACACACCTCGCAGAGTAATGCCTTGACAACTACCAAAAAGGGCAGACGCCGGCATCATCCATCTCTTCAAGCACCAGATCATCAGTGGGTTGGGCTACTTGAAGAATCTCAGTGCCATCGAGCAGGTCGCCCGACTCCAACCCCCAGTCAACATTACATAGCTGGCGCCCCGCAACATCATCGTGGGTGAAAATGGCAATTGCCTCGAAGAAGCGTCTCGCGAGGGTCTCCGGCTCCGGCCCGAACATCCCATGTCTATACTGAAGTCCCAGGAAGCGGCGAAGCGCATGGCTGAACCATTTCAAAGCCAACGGCGGCAGGATTCCGTATTCTTCGCTCATGTTTGGTGTCCCAGACCGGCAACCCACTTGGTTCGAGTATGATATGAACGAAGAGGGAAAGCTAGTGTCGGGCAGGGTTTGTGATGAGCCCGAAGCATCAAAGGTAGGCTGCGGTGGGTGGTCACCATGTATTAGAGGGTGTGTCTCGAGGCCTAGCGCTGGCACGATCAAGTCTTGGACGCCGAAAATTCCAATGAGCACAACACGAGCCAGGCTGCTATTCCTGTGCTCTGGTGCTGGTCTGGCTTTGAACTAGTCGCCGTGGTAAATACAGGTATCGATGTGGAAGTGGACCCAGAGCATTTGAGCCACCTCCCAGACCAAGAGATGGGCATCTGAATGGGCGCCTTCCACCTCGTGTAGTTGTAAATCACAGCTAGAGCGCACAGGACAGCGCTCGGTGCGACCCCTGTTTTGTTGAGAGCGCCTGTTCATTCTCGTCTCTCGCGACTTGGTCTTGCATGGTGTTTTGGACAATCCAGTGAGCGGTTCGGCCAATGGCCGCATCTTCCTCGTCTTTTATTGCCCGAGATTATAGACTGCGAATTTGCGAATCTGTTTGTTGGACAGCTCCAGGTCATAGGGCCCGATCCTTTGCATCTCCTCGTCCAAATCCGCGTGGGCCTGGCGCATAGGCTGCCAATACACGTTTGCGAGGGCAGCACCGACAATGAGGTTCCTGTATATAGCAAAGGAATTGGCTTCTAGTTGTTCAAAGCCTTCTTGCTCCTTTGGCAGCAGGCTGACACCGTTTTGATCAGATCTTGCCCCGCCGGATCGTGGTAGTGGTCAGCACGGATCATCAACCGGATCATCACTGGAGACTAACTATGTTTGTATATATGCGGACAGAATTGACTGCCGAAACTCTTGCAAGGTTTCCGAAAAGATGTTAATGAGCCGGTAGGGTGCAGAACCTGTCGCCAAGCCTGGGAATAAAGAGAAAGCAGTGGATGCTTGCAAAATGTTTCTATTTGCGATATAACGTGTTCAACGGTCTGTTTAGACGTTTCTTTCAGTCTTGAGATGCCACAGCTTATCTGTAGGCTATCCAATCAAATACGTATCGTGCTAGCCAAGTAAGTGGCCTTTTTTTTCGCATGCAGTTTGCATTAAGCATCCAGATTGTCTACCAAAAAATAACAAAGGTTCCGTTTTAACCCGCTTCCCGATTCCAGGGGCGTATATACCAAAAGCGCCAGACAACGACAAAGTACGCAAGTTTTGCGAGAATTCAACTACTGCTTGCGAGCAAAGTTCAAAAGCAAAAGAAAAAGATGGAAATAAAAAGGTTGAGAACAGCACACCTTAGAGAGGAAGTGTATATACAATATCCATCTCCTTGGGTAGTAGAGCATCGATTGGCTCACATAATTGCCAGTGGCTGCCGCTGCTCGTCTCCAGCACGACATAGCTACGGGAAGGGCTCGCCGGTCTCGCGCCATGCTCACGAATGTAGACAATCTCGTCCAGACGCTTGTGGAGTGCGATTCTGGAGCGAGTGGCGTCTTCCCACGTGCTTGCTAGACGTTCAACTGCCATGAGAGCATCTCTGGCACTATTTATCTGGTCCGAGAGGCTAGACATGGTGCCATTCGCGGTCAGGACATCGACGGCTTCGACAGTAGCCACGGCTGTGACACGGGGCAGCATGATGAGAGATGCCTGTGTGCGGCGCAGATTGTCAAACGTCTGCAGCACATCCACAATGCCAGCGGCGTGGCCGAAGCAGTTGTGCGCATAGCCATTTTGCACCTGTACCGTGGCCGCGGAACTATGACGGTTCACTTTGATCATTGCGTGGTGATACAAAAGGTGCAGGGAGAGAAATGAAGCAGCAGTACCAGCGCCAGCCGAGTTCTTGAGATTGTTCATTGAGAATGAGAGGTGTTCGGGGAGAGATGAGAACCAACTCCTAATCTTTCTTGCGAGAGTTTGTATTCTGGTCGACTCGTCCGAGGCGGCAGCTGGACGGCACGCAATGCGATAAAGTGTGACTTGGCAATAAGACCATAGATACGCCATCTCTACAAGACTGGCTAGGACGTTGCGCGAGCCTAGCCTCGCAGGCGCCGTGAGGTTGTATGGGTCAAACATTGGCTCGTCTCGCTCAATCTGCTTCTCGAAGCTATCGTTGTCGGTGGGCAGACGAATATAGACATCTTCCGGGTTGATTATAGCTGATCTATTGGGAAAGATCCCATTGAACCTCTCAAGCATGAAAAGCGACCACAGTGTGCGACGACGGCTCTCTTTATACCCAGTTCTGGACATGCCAAAAGGATAGGTCGTCATGTTTGCTTCTGTAGACTTTTCAAGTTCCACATTGAGCTGCAGACTGTTGGAAACCGCCAGGGCTGACGATAGCAACTCGTTGGCATCGTGAATACGATCAATAGAGATGTAATACACAGCCATGAGGATGCGGCTCTGGACGAGCTGCAGACAGTCAAATCCGAGGTTCTTCTGCGCATAATGCGCGACTTGAGCGTACTCTGAAGCAATGTGCTTTGGGCCGCCGGAAAGGGCAACTCCAATAGTAAGAACGCTGTAAAGAAGCATCAAGTCTTCCGGGACCTTTCTATCGCCCGAGAGGGCAAGATGTGTTTTCCAAATGGTCTCGGGCAGGAACTTTAGAAGCATTGTAGAGTCAATATGGACAAAAAACTGCATGACAACATCGTTGATGGACCGAGGGTCAGACATGTACACGTCAGTACGCCAGGCACGGCATAGAACATCGTCGGAAATGCGCGAAAAGTCGGACGGGCGTCGATAGGGTGGGGGGCGAGGAGATTTTGAATGATCCAGAGCGTCGGAAGCAGCAGGTGAGGTGCCCTTTGAAGGGCTGTAAGAATCTGCTCCGAGCTTTAGACGCTTGTGGTAGCTGTCCTCGAAGCTTTGGTGAGAAGCAGGCTGGACAACAGGGGACCTGGAGTCTCGAGAAGCTCGTGGAGAAGACATGTTTTTTCCACTGTACAGTTCCGCAGATTGGGCCGATGGCGAAGTCGTTTGGCCACCTCTAGGCGCATTCTTGAATTTGCAGACTCTACCAAACTTGTCGCATTGGACGCATCGAGGAAAGTCGGGGTCGCATTTGATCTTCTTCTCGCGGCAGGTGATGCATGCAATGGCAAGCCTCTTTCTTGGCTTGCCTGCTTTTGTGACACCCCAAAGGGCATTTACATTCTCGCCGTCAATCACTGTCTTGCAGTGAGTTCCATCGTCGTAAAAGTAGCACATTCCTTCGCCGGGAACTTCAGCAGCTCGCAAAAAACGTGGCAAGAACTGTGCGCCGGTCCAAGTTCTTGGTGGAAGGGTGTCTTTGGAAGTAAGGCTTTCCGGAGTACTTGCGGCATGGGAAGTTGAGCTGGAGGGTTCTTTTTTGCCCTCGGTCGCTTCGTCTCTTGATTCAGGAAGGTGCCTGCGAGTAGTATTTGGGGTCCCCAGCATGTAATCCTGTCGACCGGCATCCTGCTGAGACCATCTTGACTCCGTCCCGGTCTGGCTTCTTGATTCGCCAGCGCCCGGTGATTGTGAGTCGGAAACTGGTGGGACCATGTCATACGGAGAAGCTTCGTAGGTGGTTCTGGGCTGCGCTGATAGCGAGGGGAAGTAAGAAGACGAGCTTTGAGTTCCAACAGCCAACGTATGAGGACGATCGAGGGCTGAGTGCATCTGATAATGGGCAGGGCGGCTGGACAGGGAGTTGAGGGGCCGCATAGAGGATGGGGGCCCGAACAAGCTGCTGAGGGGAGGCAGTTGCGGGCGCTGGGAGTTGTTGGACCCTTGGGGCGGCGTGCTTTCCTGACGGTCCTCGCCATCATCACGGCCTGTTGTCTTGTCATAAATTGACATTGGCAAAGACGCTAATGCTTGTGAGGCCCAGATGTGATCTGCTGAAGGAGACGATCTTGAAGAGAATGAAGTCGCCGTCGGGCTCGCCAGTTCTGGTGGAGTGTCTGGCAGGGCCATTCGTGGACGGGACTCTAGCGGTGCAAGGGAGCCCATTGGGAGGGATCCTTGCGGCGGGATAGAGATGTATGATATCAAGGCACCCTCTGTAGGATACTACTACCTTGCCAGTGGCGCTTGGCGGTCGGCAAAAGCTCTGTGCGTATAGTCAAAGACTCGGTACCAATCTGCCGACCAAGTATGATGCTGCAGTGTGGCGGGTTACAGTAGTGTGTCAGAGACTGAGACCTCGATTCTGTTGGTAGAGAGGAAATGGCAAAAGCCGGCCAGGAAGTCTATGATGCAGTTGTTGTGTTGGGTCGGTACGAGTTGCTCGAGAAGAAAGAGCAAAGAGGACGGGAACGGGCGTTTTTAGGACAAAACAACTAACAAGAAAGAAATGGGGCAGCTGAGCGAAAGGATGAGAAAATACGACGGAGCAATGCAAAATCAGCCAAGGAAAGCCGTTACCAGATTGCCGGGACGAACGTGAAGCGTTTATTTGCTGGATGCAAAGCCATGTTGCACTCTCGTAGGAGCATAGGATGGGGCCGGACTAACACATCTCCTAGACTCCTACCGACTAACATGCGTCGTTCAGGGCTCCCCAACCTTGACACATCCTGAGCCACCCCTCCCCCCCCCCTCTATCGGGGAGCGGCGGCGGCACTGGCACACGGGAGGAGGGTGTGAGAAGTCCCCACGAACTAGGGGGGGTGTGGCGAGTGCGGTTGGCTTCGAGTCAAAAGAACCAGCACGACGCACTACTGGTAATGCCGCAGCCTGTTGCCGTTGCCTTTTCGGTTATGAAGCGATGGTGGGCAAGCCACGATGGCGGTAGGCAGACGTGAGCAACCAGCCGGCTTGTGTCATTGACGAGTGGTGACAGCTTCCAAAGTCTGCTTCTGTATATCATGGCCACTATTAGTCCTAGGATCCTGCCTACAGCCCCCCTCCTAGTCTATAGCTGGTCGAATTATTGCAAAGCCGTCACTTGGGACCAACTGAAACCGGGCAACTATTTCCTGTCTACGACACAGAAGGGCTTTTTTTGCAACCCTAGCGCTTGGAAGGCAGCACTTTGTTCATGTTGATCTCGCGGTAACTGTCAACTGGAGTGGGCGTGGGAATAGCACCTTTTGAAGAAGCCGCTCACTCACCCTAGGGTGGCCGGAAGTAAGGTCGTGATAAACGGTGCCACATGGAAGTAATGAACTGGGCATTTCGAACCACCAACGGATAATTAGTGGATGGTGACAATCTGGTAGGTGGACCGAGGACACACAATGCCACACGCCTGGTGTGGCTCCCACGCCGGAGCCGCTGTATTACATATTTACGACTGATGCCGTTCTCCACGTTTTGCTGCTTCAGCACCCGAGGCATCGGGGGGCCGATCTGGATATTCGGCCGCACCAGGAGCAGTGTCTGTGCCTCCAGCCTTCTGTGCAATCCCTGCAGGTACGGAGCTTCAGCGCCTTGGCTGGGGGCGACGCCAGGTTTGGGCTCAAGACGACGCTTGCTGAATAGACCACACACTCTTTGGCGGTCAACAGTGGCTAGAAAACTCGTTTGGAGGACTGCTTCTTCACATGGTATTCCCAGCGGCGTAATGGTTCTTCACATGGTACTCCGTATTCCCAGCGGCGTAGCGGTTCGTACTGGCGCCAGTCTTGGCTTTTCACCAAGTCGCGCCTTGCTAGTGCCAATGGGTAGCTGCATTTGTTACGTACTGCAGGGTCCCAGGCTAGGAACAACAGTGCCTAGCCTCCCCATCAAGCAGCTTCCGCTAGTTGGATATAAGACGTCTGGCAGTGGTCGATTTATAAAGTACGAATGGGGCTCGTAGTAGTTGGCGCCCGGTCCGGTGGGCTAATAATAATAGTTGATGCGGCAAGCTATTCGTATGTAGCATTTGCACATGGTGGTAATAACGTGCCAACGTGTCAACGTTGAGACCAATGTCTCTTTTTACGCCTTGCGAGCAGCGTGTGGGTTCAGCATTTGGATGGCGAAGCAAGTAAGCGGTTGCTTTTGGTTTTTGCTGAGTTGCAAGTCATACAAGCCTGATTCGGCAGGACTCGCTGCGTCGTTGCGCAACTTGACTCGCTCAACCGAGTCGGCGAACACCGGCTCGGCGTAGAACAGCAGCCAACGACGTTGCGAAAAGCTAGCGCCGATGGCACAGACTGCTAATAATACTCACGAGTGTTACAGTAGTTTGGAGGGCCTCCCGACCCTAATTATAACCCAGATGCTGTCCAGCAGTCGGTCTTGGCCTTGCTCGCTGAGTACGAAGTAAGTTTACTGGTAGCACCTGCGTTGTCTGCCCTTGACCGCGAGGGTCTGCACCCACGTGACCTCAGACTCGGATTCGCAGTGCTGTTATTATCGCTGCCGCGCTGCCGCATTGTAGCATGATCTGGTAAATAGGCTTGCGCACCTGCGCGTCATTTGCAAGGACCGAAAAGTCCATTCGAGACCATGACATGGACTAAATGAGGAACAGCGACAAAACCTCTGGCTTCGCAGTAGCACCAACCCGCGGCCCGAACCACTCACTGGCTAGGGGGGGGGGGCAAGGCGCAAGAACAGCCAGCACATCAGGCCGTTCAATGTCACATTCTTTGGCATTGCCGAGTCTTGGCCAAGCATCAGCGGGAAGCTAGGGCGGGGGGGAGGGGGAGAAGTACCACCCACCCCCGTATTTCTTTGCTGTCGCCGCGCTGGAAAGAGAGCGATGCTGCGCTCCGAGAGACTGCCGAAGGGAGAAGGGGGGGCTCCGCTGCTGCGGGAGAAGGGGCCCGGCTTTGAAAGAGTCTGGGAAAAAAAAATTCTTTTTCGTTAGTTGTCTGCAGGGTTCGTCGTCTGTCGGGGCCCGGCACTCATGGCAAGAGCCGGTTGGGGGTGGGCCAACGCTCTCTCCACCATCCGGTAATTTTCTTTTCGTTTTTTATAATCCGTAATTTAGTACGAATAGAGATGGTGGAGGACCTGTGGTGAATCCGTGTCACGATGACTGCAAAGGGGGGCCGGGATCGGTTGCTGGCGAGGGAGAGGGCTTTCGTGGGTACAGTAAAGGCCGATTTGAGCGCAGCATTTGCCAACTAATGACTACCAAGTTGGTTGCTAGTTGGATATATGCTATTGAGGCCATCCATGGCTGCTATTCACTGTTGCTTGCTAGATACAGTAGTTGACACGTACTAGTACTTCAACGGCCAGATGGTTTGAACTACCTTGTCTTTGACTGCAGACAAAGGGAAATCCCGAGCCTGACTGGGCATCACTAGAAACCTCGCGTAAACACCACGGCGGGAGCCTCTTTGTGCGCCACAGGCCTCTCTCTCTTCTCGAAACAACAACAATCGTCACGTACGGCTCATTCACCAAAAACTCGACTGCAAAGTAAACATGCACTTCGTTCCAACTGAACAATCGACAACGGTACTTGTCAAGTAAATACAAAACCTCCTCTCTGCTGTGGATGGCGCGCCATCGGAGCCTTTGCTGGGAAAGTCCACTTGGCGGCAGAAGGGGGCGAGAGCATAGCATGGCACCCCCGTCAACAAAGATACAGTTTGTTCCAGTTTGGGGCATCATCTCCGTCCCGTGTCCATAGCTCATCCCAAAGAGGCGAAATGGTGCGCTCTGAACCTATGAGACGGCTCGCCCCCCCAGATGACACAAACTACCGTGCCCCCGATGCAAGTGGCCATTCTTGCTACACCCACCCCCCCCCCCTTCCCCTCCCCCTCCCCCGGGTCGTGTTGACTGCCCGAAAGGAGAAAATGGCGAGCCCCGAACCAGACAGTGCTGTGCTGGGTTCATTATTTGATAGCTGCTGCAAGGTCATCGCTTTTCTCAGTTTCGGACCTCGCCTGTGGGTAATTGCGCCCGCAGCCATTGGAGACGGCTGTCCAAAGCAACTTCACTTGCTCTTATCACGCACGGCACAAGCTTGATGTGAAATATGCGGTCTAGGCCGGCATTTTTTTTTAGTGTCATATGTGTGTCTCGAGCGATCAGCCTGCTCATCTCATCTGAGAACAAAGAAAATTTATAGCGCCGGCATCTAGAAATCTCAGTCCATCGATGCATATGCTGAGCGATGAAGGCTTCCGTGTATCATCATTTTGCCTTTCTTTTGTCTCATGCGATGCACTAGTGCTTTGGGCCCTTGGCTGCCACGCTTTTCTTTATTATTAACCAGGGCGCCTCAGCTCTCAACCCCGGTGCCGCTCAAGGGCACACAGCTCCTCGCATCACTGTCCTGTTTCTGCATTTGCCGAGCTCCAGCCAGCCCGCAAGCTGGAGCTGAAGTCGTACAAGTTGCGAGGAAACCCCTCACGAGCAAGCAAACTCCGTCACCGCTAGGCACTAGCCTGCTGGTAAGTTGGTGTGGCCCGGCAGATGCTGGCCGAGCTAGTTTTCCGAGCGATGCAGCCTGCAACTTGGCGGTCCCGGCGTGGTAGTTGACTCGCCCGGAGCGCTGGACCAAGTTTTTATGGTTGAGACCTCTCGGCAGGCACCGCAGAGGAGTGCCCATCACGACTCACCAGAAGTCTGATTCTCCCTTGCCTGGTTGTCAGGTGAGTACAATGCATGCCCGGCGCCGAAGCCAACGCCTGGGTCCCGGCTCATCACAACGG
The DNA here is from genome assembly GCA_037289395.1 of Beauveria scarabaeidicola. Taxonomy (NCBI): domain Eukaryota; kingdom Fungi; phylum Ascomycota; class Sordariomycetes; order Hypocreales; family Cordycipitaceae; genus Beauveria; species Beauveria scarabaeidicola. The sequence goes on along the minus strand of JAEIJG010000013.1, from coordinate 34,994 downwards.
ACTGGGTCCAAGTATCAGGACCCGAGAGGGCCAGCGAACAGGCTTGTTTCGTCCGTCATTGAATGGAGTAGCTACAAGGGACACTTGCAACGCCATAATGTAACCATTCATCGCCGAGGCGCTTTGCCGGCAATACAAATGGGGAAGTAGCCAGAGCCAGATCTTGTAGGGGTGTGTCCTGTAGAGTCCACAGCCATGCAAGGGTTTGTGCTCAGCCACCACCAACAAAGATGTTCCTAAATAACAGAGACAGCCTGGAATTAGCATCGACCCAACTTGCCGTTTTTTGTCCATCATGGCATCATCACAGTGGTCTAGCCAGGGATGAGGTTTCAACGCAGACGGCCGATGACGCAGTGCCTTGGACTGCCCTTCTTCTCTATATAAAAGTAGCAAGCAGTGCGATAAAGGCAGCCTTGCAAACACACCACAGTCAATACTCGAGATATTGGTAACGGGGACAAATACACTCGGTCCCGAAATATACACCCAAGGCAACGCCGAGTTACTAGCGAGACTCACGCTTCAACGAGCCAAAGCCAAAGTCCTGAATCAACTTGGAGACATCCCCAGACATCCCCCGCTTGCTGACACATCTATTCGTATGCTTTGGTCAACACTCAACAGCCACAGTACGGAGTAGATGGTTCGCCGACGCCCACAGCAAAACGGCTGAGAGTTCGGTGACCCGCTGGATGCCTTTTGCTTGGCACCAAAGAGGCCACACTGAATGGCGTAGCCAGTATCTTTTACTGGTAGCTGTGTGCTCATAATCCACCACTTACTTGTGTTGCCCATGTTATCAAGGTTAATTAGTCTCACGGGATAGTTTTATACCAGTACGACAACCACATCGCAACACGGCACGCAGACTTGAGCAGCTGAACATGTGTAGTCTAATGGAAAATCCTCCAGGGGGCCTTCCCACGCTGAAAGTACTGTACTTATTTAGCAGCTCGTTGTGCCATGGACATGGACGGAAATAGAACAGGCTCGCTCTTTGACCAACCAGCGTGCCAGCCACCTACCTAACCGCGCGCCTTGCTCCTCTTTCCAGTGGGTTCGCTTCCCTTCGCACTGACGTAGAAGAATTCCCCTCGAATGACAGACGAGAGTCGGTGGGGAAACATGCGACCTTGTCCAAAGGGCATTCGGCATTCTCGCGTCGAGACACTAACTATTACCAGGTCGCCGAATTACACAAGGCAGAGAATCAACGCAAACCTTACGGGAATGACTTGGCTGCCAACTTGCCAAGCTCATGTGTGTGTTGGCGGCGCCAGATCAGTTCCATTCATGTCCAGCGCTACCGCGCGTGATTGGTGAAGTCGTTTAATAAGAGCGCCATTCTTTCGGCAGTCTGTCGACCAAGTTGTTTTCGTCCCCGAGAGCCACCCCTGCCTTCCCCTCCTCCCGGCCGATGGGCGGCAAGCATAGTATTACCAGCAGATGAGGCTCATGGGCGATTGCGCCAGCCACAGGTTCACTAGACTCGACCAGAGCGGGATAGGACGGCAACGGTGTGCATGACGCCAGCAATCAGCTGCAGGGCCGGGGTTACAGGAGGATTGGCACGCGCTGGTTGTGGCGGGCCTACGGGCTCGCGGGCAAACTAGATGGTGATGAATCCCCGGCCCGGCAAAGACTGTTATTCTGTGACTGGCGCTATCCAATGCCCACCTGCGATTCGGGCGTCTACGGTCTGGCGGGAGGGTGGAGGGTGTCCAGGCGCAGCCCGATGTGAAGAAGGCGCCGTCAAGGCGCGAGCGATGATGGAATCGGCGCTTTGAAAACAGTATCGAGTCTACCAGCCTCGGGAACTCGGGAACTCGGGAAAGTGACTGCGTGTTTGAACATGGCTGTAAACTTTCAACGCTGTCGGAACCTCATTCTTCAGCGTCGGCTATAGGAAAGTAGTGTATGGATGGGTAGGTGGGCAGTGGGGTGGGCTTCGGGAGCGCTGTGCATCCTGGCCAACGCCAGCATGAACATGCGAAATGACTATCAGTACTACAGATGTTGGCCAAGTAGTTAGTAGGCCATGGTCAGTCGCAAACAGTCTCGCCAGACGCCCGAGGGAACCTATACACATGAATGTTACACGCAGCGGGAGAGGCTGGTTCAGAATCTCTCGGCCCCCTAGAACTGGAGGGGAGATGTAAATAGTAGCGACTCTGCCTGGTGTCATTGATACTCCTGGGGGTGGGTGACACGATGACACGAGAGCTGCGAAGAAAAACCAGCCAACTAACCACTCTGGTTCCCGACAGCGTGGGTTTCCGACGGCAGCGTCTGCAAAATCCTATCAGAGGCGCGATGCATCGTCTCGTGCAAAAAAGCCAGTAAGTAGCCTGGCAAACTGGGTTAAATGGCATGGCATGGGCTTGCGCAAAAGGTGTTGGGTACCTACCCCCCCCCCGCCCCGCCCGTAATGGCGCTGGTAAATAAAAAAATAAAAGAGTCGGCGATATTTCGTGCTGTTGAACCAGACTGTCGGGATGATGGAGGGTGGCCTGGTACTTGTAGTTTTTTCCGCTCAGTGGCCAGACGATGGGCAGCTAAAAAAATATATATATATATGCAGTTCGCCTCGGGTTATTAGTCAAGGAAGGAGCTGGAACAAATGAGCCTCTGTGCCTCTCTTCCGATAAAAAGGCGCGCGTCTTCTGACACTGTGACGGCGGCAAGGCGTGACTAGAGGCCGACTTTGGGGTGACGAAGTTGTCTGCGTTGGGGGGGGGGGGGTTGGAAAATACATAGGCCCATGTTGGACAAGTTAGTGGCGTGTAAACCATGCGCTTGCATGCTGATCCATGCGGCCACGTCAAACTACTAGTACCAACAAGAAAGTTCCAGAGACCAGAGACGGCCAGCGAGGGAAGAGGGGAGGGGCGGGCAGGAGGGGTTACCTATGGTTGGAGGGACGGGCTGCCTGCCTGCCTGCCTGCCTGCCTGCCTTTTGGTCCCAAGTCGTACGGTGGTCCCCCGGGATGCCGGCACTTGTTCTTTGTGTAACTCGAGCTTGATTTTGAACAACAACGAAGCTGCTGAGTTGGCGGGCAAGCAAAGCGTTCCCTTTGCTGCGTACTGGTAGGCTACGGCTAGTGGCAGCCTGGCAGGTGGGTGGGCAGGCAGGCAGGCCGCAAAAGCAAGTCAAAAGGTATTTCCAGCCCGCTCCGTCGTTTCCAATTTGTGACAAGCTTGGCCTTTCTTCAACAAGTCTTCATCCCCGTTAATAATAGCCCGCTTCACCTACTGTATTCGTAAAAGTCATCTTGGCTTACGGGTCGGTACATAGGGCTTCAGAATGGGGTGACCGGGGGTGTCATGTTGGTTCAACTCGTTGCATCTCAAAAGAGATGACAGGTACTTCACTCCCTCTTCATCTTGTCTGTAACACGTGGCGTCTAAATAGTCCCCACGAGCGGCTGCAGCATGTGCAAATGCAACTGGTAGCTTTGAAGACGGGACGGGGCTAGGACAAATGAGCATTGAATGGCTGTAAGATCAAGCACGGAGCACTGTTTTTATTATAATTATTATTTTTATTATTTTTATTATTTTCATGTCTTCACTTTTCTCTCTCCGCTTCCTTGCCTCCTCCCGTTCTAGTTTAATGTAGCGCCGGCTTGGCATGTCCGGCGTCCGCCGGAGGAGTCAACTGAATGTAAAACTGCTTGATGAGTTGTTGTTGTTAGTTTGTTACGTATTCGCGTAGTAGTGCTTGATGATGGCTATTACGGCACAGGCTAATGCGGTTGAAAATGGATCTGGCAGGTCAGTTGCCCTGCGCCCCATCACCTTTGCTTCCACATTACGGAGTAAATAATACTTTTTACCAGTAAAACTTGGCGGTAGTCGGCCGCCGACACCGAGTGCGCCCGCAGAGTGAAACGTATGCAAAGGGATAGGGCAGTACGTCGTATGCTACCGAGTACAGCCTACATGTAATAAGACGGTGGGAACTCAAGAAGCCGCCGAGATGATATCATTGTTCCCAATCTGTTCCCAATCTTTCCTTCTCAATATTCACTCAACAAGTACTTTTCACCCTTTTGCATGTAGCCTTTATTTGTTCTGCAGATGCCGAAATAATGACGCTCACACAGCCAACGGATCGTCGGGTGGTCTGCTAGATTGACTTATAGCAGGCGCTGTTATACAATGTCCAAGGGGGGTCCCTTTGTTCGGTGCTCGCCTGACAGCGACCAGGGTCGGTACCAGGTTGGGGAAAGGCATGGCGTGAGTAATGGCTGACCGCTCCGGGTATTTTCTTGTATCATTGTGTATCCGTAGCTTGTATTCTCTGCGCCGTTGGGGGGGGGGGCTCGTGAGAACAAAAAGAGGAGTAGAGTAGTAGCCGAAGAGATGAGATGTGTGGTCAGATTCGTCTCGGCCCTCGATGGCATGCTGCTCTCCTAGTTGGTTGGTTCTCATTGCGCACTAATAGGATGAACGCCAAGAGAATGCTTGCAGAAAGTGACACCCTGTTTGCGGGGTGTACAACTGGCTACTGGCCTACTCATACTGGTATTCGTACATCATACTTCGTACATGTAACTAATCCCTGCAGTAAACCAGAGTAGCATTCCGGCCCCAGTGCCAGTAACTAGTCATGGACTTGCTCGTTTACTATTCTGGGTCTGTTACCATACTTACAGCCTACAGGCATCATCAGACTTTTGGAGCGACGGGACCAAGTTTTTTCTTTTCTTATCCAATATTTTAGCTTCGCCATCACTCTTTGTTCGATAGCAGCACGCGGGCAAGAGCCTCGAAAAAAAGGGAGGGTGCCAGGGCGGATGCGCCCGGCGATCTTTTCTTGATGCAATATGCAGCCGCGGCTGGTTGTCCCTGCCCATGTACGACAACAACAACAACAACAACAAGTAGTCATGTTGACGAGGCCTGAAACCAATTTTCGCCGTGCGCCCGTGCCGGCCGGCCAAACATGCACAGCGTCAAGTCAAAGCCACATGTGAGGAAATATAAACCCCCTCCAACCCTCCCTCGTAGCAGAAGTGAGGCTAGGAAACAGGCTCGGGGGCCCGCCATGGAGTACTGTTATTGTCGTAGCAAAGCGGGCGACACACCTATTGCCACCCATCTTGGAGATGAGCTGCAATGCATCCAGTGTATGCAATCAGTCATGCAGGCCACAGAGAGGCGTGCAGTCGGCGTGGAACATGTCAGCCCCCCAGCATCGATGCCATGTAGGCCCGTTTTTAGCACATCATATGCACAGGCGCATGTAATATCTGAGTCGACGGTGGCCCGTAATATCATCGAGCAGGTGTGAGGCTGCTTCGGCCCCCTCCCTCGTTGTCCCGTCGTTGCCTTGCACTTCTCTTTTCGGCTCCAGGCACACTCTCCATGCTGGAATCAGAGCATCTTTATCTCTCACCGGTCGACCTGCATTGGACGTGCATGAATGTTGGGGTGTTCCCCAGTACATGTTGTTCGTGGCGTGCTTGTCCCGCCCCTTTGAATCGCACAAAGACCCACGGCACAACGTCTGCAATTGGAAATATCTCCATGATAGTAGGCGGCAGCCCGCAGCGAGGGAAAACAAGATACATGATACCGACAGTCGTCTTTTTTTGCGCAGATAATGGGCCTTGTTCTGCAGGCTTCGCGGTCTATTTTCATCCTACTCCTCCCTTGTTGCAGGGGGTGCCTGCAAAAGAGAGTCGCGGAAGTCTGCCCATCATTCCGTAGCCCGCTAGAGAGCTAGCCCTTACAAGGGAGGAACGGACGGGGCCGAGTGTGAGAAAACGCTTGCTGTACAATCCACATGATGGCTGTCTCGTAGATCTCGCGCGGGCATCTTGGTTACTTTGGAACAAGGTTACATCCACTAGCCTCATCGACCTGTCCAACGAGCCCTTGTTCCAGTGTGGGAGTAAGACGGCGCATAGCGAAGCCCAGTCGTGATTAGACTCGCTTACATCAGGTACTGATAAACAGACGTCGAATGGTCTGGAGCAAGGGGGGTGTGCTGGTCACCAAATAGCCGTGCTGATAGTACGGTAGAGGGTTGTTTTTCTGCTGTTTGCTTTCGTAATTGCCTCTTGCCAGCGAAAGTCGTCGACGACCAACGCTCAGCTGCAGTCTTGGGTGCCTTAGTGTGTCTGCAGCAGTACCAAAATGGAAATACCTCTGCGTCACATGGGAAGGAGGATAACTCCCATCCCAGACGATTGGTACAATGTTGCCCAGTGGGCAGATTTCTCTCAGATAAAGTCCATTGCTTTATGGGCAAGGTAATTGCGGCCAAGGCATCGGTAAACTGTGCTCCTGCATCGAGGGGCTCCATGTGGTCAGCCTCTGCGCATGCAATTCGCGCCTGGGGAAACTAAAGGTTGCCATGGGGTCGACGGTATGAATGGACACTAGCTGCGGCACTTGATAGACACGGCGCTGTACAATTCCCGACTGGGCGATGCGAGGGGCGAAAAATAGGGTTGATCGAGCTGGCCGTCCTCCTCGCGTCAGAGCACAGGCAGCACTGAGCAGGGCAAGGTGCACAGGCACAACATGGGCACTCTGTTGGGTTGTGTCGAGTCCAAGTGGCGTTGCGCTTGCCCAGCTGAAGAGCCGTCCCAGGAACCAGGGAATCCATCAGGGCGACCAACGGGAATTCTGGATAGACGCCCATCTCCGCTCCTTGTTCCCATTACGGCACTTGAAACTGCCTTGGTTTCTCCAGATATCATTCAAGGTTCGGCCTACGACCAGCTTGGGCAATGGACCGAAACGAGCAACCTCGCAACAAGCACCAAGTTGGCTCCGGAAAAAAGGCGCCGTCGCCGCCGCCACGCCATGTGGAGGGAAGGAAGGGTTGCAGGAAGTGGTTCCGCGCACGCGGGCGCCAGGATGGATCATGCTGAAGAAAGCTTGGGGGCTTCGGTTCCGGCTCCCATCTCCCTACCCGCTCCTTCCCCCCTCGATCCTTCTCTGTCGACTTGAGAGCTTCGATTTCTTGATGGTGAAGTGGCGGAAATGCGAAGCGTCAGGTAGAGTGTGGCTTGACGCAAGCATTGATTGGGCGTCTACCTGTGGAGATTGCCTCACACACCCGCACACTATTGGTATTCAGAACAAGAAAACTTGTTCGCAATCAGGCTGCCGGGGTTCGCAGAAGGGGGAGGGGGGGAAGGGAGGGGTGGCTAACAACTTCAAGTAACAAGCTTCAAGCCCTGCTCTTGGCCACATTACCTCGTCACACAACCACGAGAGAGGGTCTTCAAGGCAAGACGCAGTAAACCGGTATAGATGCACGCCCCTGCATTTTATTCTTGGGGGACTTTTTTTTTTCTGTCTTTTTTTTCCTTTTCTAAATTTCTCGCCGTGGATGGGTTCCATTGAGAAAGGCACACGCTATTGATTGTAGTGGTGGGTTACACAAAAAATGTTCAAGCACAGGTCAGTCAGTCTTTCAGCTGTTGATGGACTACCAACACAGGGTCGAAAAGGAGAAGAGGAAACAAGACATTCAGAATTCATGTTGTACCAGTAGGTTCAAGCTGACATCGGTAGAGCATGCTTAGATTTCTCCATAACTATGCGTATTCCCGGTAGTCGGAGGTCTTTTTTTTTTTTTTAAAGAAATCCTCCGCACCCCGTGAGGTTAGATACATGACAGTGGCCATCTCCCGTTATACTACAAACTTGAGTACTCTCAACCGAAGAATCAGAAAACCTCCGACTCTGATGCGGCGAATACTTGTGTTTTAAATTAGCATTGCCTCTGTTATGCGTCATCGTAGTCGTGTCGTAAAAGTGTCTAGTTGGGCGATGCCAATAGCTAGCCGTCAGCCCTGGATTGATAGCTCGGTCGTAAATGCTGGGCTCAGTTGGCTGTGTAAACGAGCTATTGCGGCTGATTGCGGCTGATTCTCTGCTATTCAGCTTGCCTGGTACACCTATTGTGCCGGGAAATGTTACTCGGCGCCGAAATGCCACCAGTAAGAAGCCGAAGCTGACTTCACACGTCTTGACGGTTGTGTCTTGGTGGGAGGCAAAGGGTAGTAGTATCTGCTTGGGAACTGTGATACGTGGAAAGGGTGAGTAGATGTCATTCATCGCAATCCTTCTCTGGGGCATTATTGACCCAGTCAACCCTTCTTCTTTCCTTTGGTATAGCTACTCAACTGCAAATGTTCCTCGACGTTGTGACATCTCACGATGGACGCGGCGTTTGTTTGATATGCACGAGGTGAATGGGCATCAGCTGCGCCATTGTCTGGTTTCTTTGGCATTTTCTGTCAAAACGATGCTCAACCTCCCAACAGAATCATGTGTCTGCCACGTCTAGGTAGCGGTCGTGTTGCGGTCAAGTCGTCGAGCCGCAATGCCATCGCGGGTATAGGGTAGGCTATGCTGCGCGGGAGCAACACTCTTTCAAAGAAGAATCACGGCGTCATCAGCCGTCGAGTCTCGAGGTGTACAACAGTTTTTCTGGACAATGTGACATTTGGATAACGGATGAAGCTTGTTCGAGGCCAAGCAGTTGCATCAGTCACCGCATCGGACCGTACATACTCTCAGGTGCAAGTGGAACTTGCGGAGTATATTTGACTATCCTAAATCGTCATGTATTGACTGCTGTAAATATATTGTATCTGCGTGAACAAAAAATGTCTCTATAGTATGATACTCGTGTATGAATTTTATTTACTTGGAAGGGCCTGCGGCCATTTCTGTCCACTCGCCATCCTTGCTCCAGACCCCCGCCTTTGTATAATCACCAGCATTACTTTCGACCATGAAGCCGAAGCGAAAGTACTCCGGCAGGCCAAGGCTCGAGTTGCGCGTCCACGTATATTCTTGCACCGGCGAGAGCGTGTCATCAAAGTAGGCCCGGTAGCGCTCCACGTCATTCACGAGGATGCTAATGCCGTCGTACTTGTCAAGCGGTGGGAGGTCCCATTTGAAGGTAATGGACGACTGAGCGGCCGCCGTGTCGTTGGACCAGTCAATCGCCGGGGCGCGGATGCCGGGGAGTAGCGTGCCAAGCTGGGCGTCGCCCCGCAGAGCGCTGTCGGTCTCGAGGAAGGAGCCAAAGCCCCAGCGGGCGATGCCGTTGATAAAGAGCCCGACGAGGAGGCCCTGGTAGAGCAGCGAGAGCCGCGTCTGCATGCTCGTGCCGGGCAGCAGCAGCAGCGCGAGCACGTAGTGGTGGATGCGCAGGTTCAGCCCGGGCAGGATGAGGGAGAGGACGATGCCGGCGAGGAAGAGGGCGTAGACCTTGATGTACTTGTTGAAGCGCGCCTCCTGGCGGAAGCACCACGCCTGGAAGACGATGATGAAGAAGAGACCAATGACGATGACGGCGAGGGCGGCGCGGGCGCCGGGCTGCTGCGCGAGGTCGTGCCCGTTGAGGCGCTGGATGGGGATGAAGTCGAGTGTGTAGTTGTCGAGGGCGCCGATCCAGCAGGCGCCGAGCCAAAGGACAATCTTCTCGACCTGCGCGGTGAGGCCCTGCAGGGTGCGCCGCACGCCCATCTTGTCGTACATGACCCAGCCGGCGAACATGGCGGGCACAAATTTGCCGAGAATGTTGGAGAAGAGCGCCGCCACGGTGGTGTAGGATGGCGTGTCCGTGGCCATGCCCACGGTCCAAAAGGCGCCGACAAATGTTGGAAAGTAAAAGGCGGCGGGCGACGAGGTGAAGAGGCCGAGCACGGCGGTGAAGACGACGGACAGCGTAAGGATGGAGAAGCGGGCGTCGGTGGTGTGGCAGTCGACCTTGATAAACTGAAACGCCTGCGGAAAGTACGAGTTGAACGGCACGCTAGTAATACCGTTGCGGACCGATGAGACAAAGTGTTCTTGGCGGCCGACGAGCTTCACCACGCCGCAGCCACCGTTGGTGTTGGAGACGACGCCCGCATGCACGGCCGCGCCGCAAATGTACGAGTCGCCGCGATATGTCGCCGATTCGGGCTTGAGATCCGTCGTGGGCCCGCCCACAATCAGCGGCCGGTAAATGACCTCCTGGTCGCCGACGGCGCGCGGGTTCAGCACGCGGTAGCTGGCACAGTTGCCCGGGCAGCGAAACGGCAGGGCGCTGCCGTTGAAGGGCCGGCAGTCGTTGCCGTCGAGGCCGCAGATGTTGCTGCGCGAGAAGTAGGCCGCGCCGCAGCCAATGGGCTTGGGCCGGCCCCAGTCCGCAATGTCGCCCGCGAGTGTCTCCTGGCGCTTGATGAGCGCAAAAGCCACAACCCAGATGGCCAGGTAGAAGAAGAGCAGCCAGCGCCGGCGCCGGCGGCCCGGTAGTAGTCTGTCGAGGACGCGCAGCGGAAACTTCTGGACAGCGGGGAAGATGGGTCTGATGCGGTACGGCTGGGCGTTGGGCGGCCCGCGCGTCCAGCGCGCGACGGCCCGGCCGGTGCGCTCGACGGAATACGGCACCCATTTCGGCCACTTGTGGTGATGGCTTCGCTGAGATGAAGCATGGCCGGCATCCCGCTGCTCTTGCTGTTGATCTTGGATGAAACGTGGAGTCGGCGTGTCGTCGCTATTGTCGTGATAGAGAGCAGATGTGACACTGGACGAGCCATCCTCGGGCGTGGCGGTCGTAGATGTCATGGTATTCTTGGTTGTGCCGTCGTCGTCGGGGTGCCCGCGCCCGCGCCCCTCGGCGCCGTGGTCGTGGTCGTGGATGGCCATTAGCGGGCTGTTTTCGTCGTCATGCTCATCGGTCATGATGCGGCCATGGCGTGTGTGCGAAGCGAGAAAGCAACAGAGCGATACGAGGGTTAATAAAATATGCTCAGGGAGGAGGCAAAGGATCCGGCAAGGACAAAGGGCCTAAAATCGCGTTGGTGCTTTTCTATCTTGGGTTTAGATGGCGAAGTTGCAATCGTTTGGCTGAGCGTCGCTGCTGTGGGGCAAACGGAACGGTTGGTCCAGTCGGAAGCTTGGCCAGTGGGGCTTATCCCTTGTGTGTCCGCGTCAGCTCAGCCTCGTCTAACACGATGTCTGTTCTGACGATTTTGCTCGGATAATTTTGTCAATGATCTTTTGTCAAATCCATCAATCTCTTACTTCTTCATCGAAATGAACCATCTGTGTGACTCATTCGTCGCATGCAGATTCGCTGGGATTCTCAGACATTTTCGTTTCTAATTCTGGCACCTCTCTGAGACAACGTCTGCGGCAGTGCGGCCTAGACCAGGGGAGCAGCGCGACCACTGCCTACACTGGTGACTGGCATAATTTCTTTTTTTTTGCCCTGTTTTCGATGTGTAACTTATGTCTCTTGGTGGTCTGTGCTTTAATATTGGCAAGCATACTGGCATACTGGTAGTTACCCCGATGTTTCGAGAATGTCCCGAGGACAAAAAATACTCCTTCTCTACTCCTAAGTCTAGATCGCATATTCTTCTGTTGCTCTGCGCTGCAGCTCAAGCTTGTGCTCCGGGTGTGCCAGCGATCGAAATGCCTCAAAGGCGTCATTTGGAAAGGACGTGAGCTGCTGAGCTACGTGACAAGTTGCTCCATCTAGCAATGCATAAAGTTTTGACTGAAATCTAGCGAGACTGATGGTATAGATTCCGCCGCCTATGAGTGCCTGAATAGACCTGGCCACGTACACAGCAATATGATGATCAACTCACATATCGACACTCTTCCATTATATGTAAATCAGTGCTGAGTAGTATCGCTTGTTTACCAAAACTCCACAGTCCATGCTCATTTATGCTTCCGTCTCGGCCTGCACCGCCAGCGTCGCTTTGACATCGATCCACGTCGTCTTGTTGATCTGTTTCTGGCCGTACTCGCTCTTGAAGTGGTGTCCCCGCGCCCGCGGCCGCTCGCCCGTCCCGTCGGGGAAGGCCGCCACGTACATCTCCGCGAACCGCTCCGCCGCGGCGCCAAAAGTGCCGTCCCGCAGCGCCGCGCGAATTCCCTCCAAGAAGTCGTCCATGACGCGGTGGTTGTGGATCTGCAGCAGGCTCCAGCCCAACATCTCCTTTGCGTTGAGCAGATGCCGCAGGTAGGCGCGGTGGTGCGTCGTGCACACGTAGCATTCGCAGCCCGCGCGCAGCGGCTGTAGGGCTGTCGCGTGCTCCTCGGACCACATGTTGGTGCCGAGTGGCTGCGGCGCAGAGGCAGAGGAGGAGGAGGTTGCGGGAAAGGTGAAGGTGAAGGCGACGCCCGCGTCGGAGACGGCATTGATGAAGGGTAGGACGCAGACGTCGACGCCGAGGGCGATCTGCTTTAGCACTTCGTGGGGCGTCTCGGGGGGGTCCAAGGATAGGCGAGGTAGTTCGCGAAGCGGTGCATAGTTTGGTATAATATCAGTCAGGAGCTGTGTGTCGTATAGAGCAAGACCGGACAGAGACTCGACGACGTCCTCTGCGAGATGTTGGAGGTAGGCCCACTGCAGCGGGTATTCTACAGCCAACACCGGCGCGAACACGGCACTCTGCCGCGCCACGCCCGGCTCTGGTGCTGTCGCCTCGAGGAACTGGTCGACCCATTCCTCTGTCCTGTCCACCATGCGGACCAGTTTCGTGGACGGCGGCGTGGTGCTGATATGCAACAAATCGGCCGGGGGCACGACAATGTCGGGTCTCAGCAGGGTAGTGGCCTCGACGTACTCTGGGATGATGAGGCTCCGGAACCCCGTCGAGGTGAAGAGCGTGACCGATTTGGCCGTGTTTCCCATGGGTGTGGTGACGGGCTGGCTGCGCCTGGCTGCCAGGATTGTGGTATTGCCCAACGGCAGGCCAGTAAAGCTGTGCAGTCTATTTTCCCGAGTCACGGGTATCCTGTATATAGGAGGCTGCTTTTTCTCAATGACTGCGCAGACACCCTCACGTTAGCGGTGGGCTTCGACTGACGAGGAAGAGCGGAGAGAATCAACATACAATCTTCCAGGGCCATATATGTAGAGCCCGGCGACATGTGTCTCGTCATGTTATCCGGGGTCAGGTGCGGCACGGCGCCGCGGCTTGTGACGGACGTGTAGTTGGGCGTGTCAAAGGCGGCACGCCCCGGCAAGGCCAGACGGCCGAGCCGGGCAGCGGTGCCCTCGACGGCCGCCGATGTGAAAAGCGCTCGCGCGGCAGCCATTTCTACACCATCCGCTTGACTGCCATCCGCAGAGCTCATTGTTGGTGCTGCTAGGACTGGGTTGGTGACGGGAGCAGGGATTGCGCAATCTCGAATTTTCTCCTGGTAGCATTGGTAGACGCAGCCTTGGGGGCGGCCGGTTAGTGGGTGGGGCGGACGCCCTGAACCGTCCGTTGTTTGGCGCTAATCCAGGGTCTATGTGCACTGAGTCTGTGGTGTGCCCAAGCACTTACATGAAGGATATCAAGTTTACCTACGGAAATATAAAAGCTGTCCCTCGTGCAGTTCGTAGACTACCGAATGGTGTTGTTCGAACGCTCGACTGGATGTCCTCTGTGATTAAGCAGTTTTATCACAGCAGGGATAGTCAAAAATGTAGCACGGAGTGAACAACATGTGGCAGACTAAATTAAGTGCAATTAATCAATACGATACATCTATCCTAATTCAAATATACTCCATTGATTAGATACACGAATTTAGTCATGAAAGCGACAAGCTGTTCGTGTCTGTTTTGGTGCTAGTGTGAGGCACGCATCCCATGCTGGCGATCGACCGGCTCTGGTTTTGCCCCAAAAGAATTCAAACTCGAAGTTTTTAGATGACCCGATTGGAGAAAATCCGAGGATTGATACATTGAAAGTCAAGTGTAGTTGGCTAAAGAACCCTTTTCCGGTCCTCGAGGCGAAACTGGGAAACAACAACGATGAGGAATGGCGGAGAAGCTTTCGAGATGATTAGAGCTGGTTGTTCAAGTCCTTCTCCTTCAAAAATCAGAGTTTGTATCCAGTCAAACAGGGAAGATGAAAGGGCTATTACGAGTTGGTATATTGAAATGGAGTTGGAGCGGCAGCACACAGTGTCAACATGAAGCCCGTACTGACGGGGCTGGTGCGTGTAATCCTGGCACCTATCTCCAGATGCACTATGAGACTATATTTGAAGCTGAATGATAGATGTTTTGTTAAAAATTTGGTGGTCCGCGGAGTCTCAGTCAAAATAAGAAGCAGTGGATGCGCAGGTAGCAGAACCTCGCTTGGTCGTACTCAAGTCCGAGGCCGGGATTCTCGGATTTAACTAGAGGTTTATGTAACATGGTCTCGAGAGTCAATTTCCAACTTTCTTGGTTATTTTTCTCAATTGTGGCGGTTCTAGCTGGGAGCTGTATCCGGGTTCAAGCCACAATCCAAGCATCAATGTGCGATGTGACGAGATGGCATTCTCGCAAACGGAATAGGGAGGCTAAAAGGCGCTTGCTAGTTTCGCAGATCCATTTATAAGTTGGTATGAAAATATCCCCGTTGAAAAGCCCATTGATCTCCAAGTCTTTGGGTCCATGGCATGCAAGTCCATCCGCACGTGGGTGCTCGGTCCATCGTTGGCAGCAAGTGGCTGGCATCAGTACGTACATACATGAGTTTCTCTCGATATATAAATTCGGATCTAGTATCGGTATGAACAGCCAGTCGGCATCCCCGACCCCTGGGCGCATCCGCGTTCCAGCGTTACATTGGTTGATCCGAGCCGTGTTCTACGCTTGCCATGTGTGGGAAGCCGTGTGATCGGATAGTGCCATACACTACGGCAACTTGCTCGACTGATTAACGGTGTCGTTTCTCCTTTCATGTGCTCTTGACTGGATCTACTTTTTCCCAGAACAGGCCGTCGGGAAGGTGGCCCGGCGGCTTCCACCCTGGTCAGAATTGGAAGCGTCGGAAAGTCGACGAAGCATGACGAACGACTTCAGCTCGGTCGCCGAAACGGACAGACTAGCGAAATGAAGAGAACTTGTGCGCTGTGGATATACGCCATGAAATGCAATGCCCATGTCACTACGGCAGTGAAATGCTAGTTGATGCGCCGCTTGAAGCTCATGACTAGTGCTGGCAGCGACGTAGCCTGTTGCTAATGGATGATTACGCCGTGTTACCTCTCCAACTTGGAGGGCGGCTTTTGTCACTTTATGGCGCTGTTTAGATGAGTCTTTGTACTCGTATTAATGACTGTAGTGTTGGCCATTGCAACGGCTCTCCGTTTCGTCTATGGAGTACAGTCTACAGATAATGGCACTGAAAGCCCGATACTGACCTGAACTGGGACGATTGCAGAGCCAGAATCAATTCACAAACACCCAGTCCCATCATATGTTCGCGCGCCAATGACGCTCCAGCTTTGACGCACGAGGCGTGGATCGCATCCGTGAGAAGACCGCCAAGGGCCGGCCGCTGTGGAGCCGCTAAGACAAGCGTACAGGATAACCTTATTATGTATATACAGCAGTCAGCAGGGCCCTGCGTAGCCTTGTTCTAGGCTTCTAGCCCGCTGCCCAAGCCACCACGCCCACTTGCATCCTCGCACCAACATCATCACTTCCAGCCGCTATGCAAATCAACAGCCTTTGCCGACTCTATTTATCCTTCCTCCCCACTCCCCCAGATATCCAGCTCGCACTTAAGCACCAATGTCGGTCAAATGGGGCGTGGCGCACGCACGTGGCTGTCTTGCTTGATGGTGAAGGGGCTACCCAGCAAATTGGCCTTGCGTTGAGACCACCAGGAGCAGAGCACGCAACAATCGACACATCGGGAGGTGGAAGAGCAATATCGCACGACAATTTTACACTCAATCCACAGCCTCCCGCCTATCGGAGTTTGACGTTTTCTGAGAGTGCATCCATTGGCCAAGACTCTCCAGTTGCCTCACGCCTGTCAACGTGCTGATCTTTGCTACACCAAGCTCCCCAGCAACCGACTTTCGATGGCCATTTTGTTCCAACTAGCGTCGCTAGCTCACATGTTCGCCAGCTCCGTACGGATTCCGGCTCAGGGCCCAGGTCGTGAAAAAATGGCAATCCTCGCCGAGAGGAGAGCTGCGCCAAGCATATAAACAGCCACGTCCCTCCTCCATTCACAATGCTGGCTCCCACTTTGCCACCTTAGGTCCAAGCCTTGCCGTGAGGAAGTCAATTAAGCCATCTTTCTTCTTCAATCGATAGCTTCGTTACTATGCTTGCCAAGCTCAACACGGCCGCCGCGCTCATCGCGGCCGCCGCCATCGGCCAGGTCTCTGCGCAGACCTTCCAGCGTCTCGGAGGCTGCCCTGATCTTGGCTGCGTTCTGCCCCCCGATCAGAGCGATTTCCTACCCGGCCAGCTTTTTGATCTCCGCGTCGAGGTTCACGCCCCCGTCAACGGCTCCGAGGCTGCCCACGACGGCAAGCCCGACGAAAAGTTCAAGGTCACCATCACCAAGGAGGGCGAGCAGCCCAAGGACTTTGCCAAAGCCTTCAACATCCCCGAGCCCCAGCTCGAAAAGTGGAAGTTCAAGTGGTACGAGGACCTTTACGCCGAGGATGCCAAAACCCCCTCCATCGTCAACGTCGCCGCCAAGGCCTATCGCAGCATTGCCCTCTACGAGCCCGGCAAGTACAAGGTCACCCTCGACTACTACAATGGCAGTAAGACCACCGCCAACTGGGTTGTTCGCGACATCTCAAAGAAGCGCAAGGCCAAGAACGTCGTCTTCTTCATTGGTGATGGCATGACTACCAACATGGTAAGTACTAGCCCCAGCGCGCAACGGCACAAAGCTGACAGATGCCCCAGATCACCGCCGCCCGTCTGCTGGGACACCAGAGCATCAACGGAAAGTATCAGTCCGTCCTCAAGATGGATGAGTTTCCTGTTATTGGTCACCAAATGACTCACTCCCTCGACTCCTACATTACCGACTCTGCCAATTCTGCTTCTGCTCTCTACTGTGGCCACAAGAGCACCGTCAACGCCATGGGGTAGGAATTTTTCAATGCATGGCATTCCACATAGCTAACAAGCCTCAGCGTCCACGTTGACTCTTCGCCCGATGCCTTTGATGACCCCAAGGTTGAGACCATTGTTGAAATCTTCCAGCGTGTCTGGGTAAGCTTCTCACATGTTTTCTTTCAGATTATAAATACTAACATTGTCAGGGCGGCGCATGGGGTGCCGTTTCTACCGCCTTCCTTGCTGATGCCACTCCGATTGCCCTCACCGGCCACACCCGCAAGCGTGCCGAGTACGGCGCTCTCATCGATCAGGCTCTCAACGGTGTCACCAACTGGACCTGGACTGCCAACAAGGGCCCCGATGTCTTCTTTGGCGGCGGTGCCGAGCAGTTCATCGCCGGCAAGGGCTCTTACAAGGGCAAGGATTATTACCAGGAGTTTGCCAAGAAGGGCTACTCCGTCAGCCTCAACAACACTGCCCTCCAGGCTGCCGACAACAGCAAGCCTGCTCTCGGTGTCTTTTGCCAGAGCAACCTTCCCGTCTGGCTGGACCGCAACGTGTACAAGGACAACCTTAAGAAGCTGACCAACGACCCCTCTGGCAAGAACAGCTCCGCCACTGACATTCCTGGCCTCAAGGAGATGTCCGTCAAGGCCGTCGAGATTCTCGCTACCCGTGGCAAGGAGAAGGGGTTCTTTCTCATGTCTGAGGGTGCTTCCATTGACAAGCAGATGCATACTCTTGACTATGACCGCGCCCTGGGTGATCTCCTTGAGATGGACGACGCCATCACCGCCACCATCAAGAAGCTCGAGGAGCTCGGAATCCGTGATGAGACTCTGGTCCTCGTCTCCGCTGATCACGGTCACGGTTTCGAGTAAGTTATCCATCCCACCAAATCAGAGTCAAATTCTAATCCGTTGCAGTGTCTACGGTTCTGCCGATACCAAGTACCTGAAGGAGCAGCCTGATCAGCGTGGCAAGCGCCGTGCCATTGGCACCTACGAAAAGTCTGGTCTTTCTCAGTACCACAAGGCCGACGGTGTCACATACGGCACTGGCGCCAACTTTCCTACCAACTGGGAGCCTCGTTACGCCATTGCCGGTGGTGTCGCCGCGCACCCCGACATCCGCGAGGACTTTGCTGTCCGCAAGAAGGGTCCGCGCACCCCCGCCGTCAAGATTGGCGACGAGTACTACCTCAACCCCAGCGACAGCCCCGACGGCTTCGTCGTTAACGGCACTTTGCACACGGATGAGGCTGTTGGTGTCCACTCCCTGACCGATGTCCCCGTCTACGCCTGGGGTCCCTGCCAAGACAGTTTTGGCGGCACCTACGGCAACGTCGATATCTTTTACAAGATTGCCACGTGCCTGGGTCTTGCCCGCCACCAGCCCGGCACGCCGCCCCGCCCCGGCGGCAATAGCACCAGCACAGTCAAGCCCGGCCCCGGTCACACCAGCTCGGTTAAGTGCGCCGCTCCTCACCCCAGTTCGTAAAAGGAACGAGGTGGGTGAGATGAAATGCAAGAATGTGATTTTGGTGCTGTGTCGCCAAAATTTCGTTATGTATATAATTTGACGAAAATAACATGTTGATGTATAAATAGGGGTTGAGGAGGGGCGTAAACGGGTTGGTTGAAGCAATAGACTGCGTTTAGTATTTCAATGCAAATAATGTCTCCATATATACAATTCGAGCCGTGCCTTGTGTGGCATTTTGTCCATGACGCTCCCATACAAAACCTGTTATTCGACACTCAAGTCGTCGCCAGCGCCTTTGTCAACCTGCTTAGCTCGTCCTCATCCATCATCGTCCCCTCCACGCCCATGGCCGCCGTATGCAACCACACCCGTTTGTACCTCGCCAACCTCGCCGCCAGCGCCCAGACGTTGTGGTGCCGCACGCCGCCACCCGCCACCACCTCCATCCTGCCCGCGACGCGGTCGCAGATGCTCTCCAGCCTGTCCAGGTTCCCCGCGCACCCGCCCTCAGCCCGCCCGCCCGCCGTCAGCACGCCCACGAAGCCGCACCGGATCAGCGCCTCGACGCCCTCATCCACGTCGCGCACCAAGTCAAACGCGCGGTGAAACGTGCAGCCAAACGGCCGCGCGAGGCGCACCAGCTCCGCGCACGTTTCCACGTCGATCTCGAGATCATCATCATCATCCTCCCCCCTCCGCTTCAGCACCCCAAAGACGAAGCCGTCGCCGCGGCTGACGTGCATGGCCGGCGCGAGGCGCGCTATCGCGGCGCGCATGGCGTCGATCTCGGCGCGCGCGTAGAGAAAGTCCGGGCCGGAGGGCGGCGGCCCGCGCGGCCGAATCATGACCCGCACGGGGTGAGGCAGGTCGGAGGGCGCGGGCAGGTCGGACGGCGGCGGGGTGAGGCCCCCGAGGGCGTAGCTGTCGGGGGCGTTGATCTCGATGCGGGCGGCACCGTGGTGGCTGGCGCTGAGCGCGTCGGAGGTGTTGAAGACGGCGACCTCGAGCGGCAGGGCCATGTGGAGGGGCCGGGGGAGGGGCGCGTGTTGCAAGAAGAGTACGAGACTGGGGAGAAGGAGCTCAGTCCTTGGCCTTTCCCTTTTTGTTTAGGTGGTGTGCGGCAAAGCGGAAAAGGGATGGGGTAAAGGTAAAGATGGGAGGAGGAAAACGTGTTGGTGAGGTGGGATGAACAGGAATGTGGTGGGGGCGGGGCATCAGTTATAAGTTATGGGTCGCGGAATCAGCACGTTATGCTTGCCTAATGGCCATGGATGGAAATAATTGGCCTTTTTGAAATGGCTGCTACGATGCAAGTTACAGAGAGAAAGCCGCAAGTCCATCAAATCAGCAACAAATTACTCAGAGGTCAATCCCGTGGGCGAAGCATTCGACGGCCATGACCGAATAGATACATCTTATATTAACAGCTCATTCGCTCGCTACCTATACATCGTCATCTTTTCCATCTAACCCCAACTCTAAAGTATACACAACCAATATCGCTCCTTGTCCAATTACATCTATACACGCTAAAGCAAAGACACCGTAGCGTCCAAATATCCTCCCATATATCCACCTGTATGTAAAACCTGCGACATCAATCCGCTTGACATCGTTCCTCGGGCTAATAACGGAAAGCAATAGAAACAACGAATAGAACCATGGGCGGGATATCATAGCGCAGGTCAATGACAACAAAAACGGAACCAAATAAGCCATCAAAAGAATAATCAGCAATAATCGCTGCCACGCTTGTCAGCGTATTATGCACGCACGACTTCTTGGTGCACCAGCCGCAGCACCCAGTTGGCTTCCGCAGCTGTTGACAGCTGGAAACACCACTTCCTAATTTTGCCGCCAGGGTTACTCTTCGCAGGGACCGTGCCAACCACACCGTCGGCCCCCTGGACCTCTTCCCAGATGCCACAGACGATTCCGCGACTTCCCATGGCAGAGAAGCAGCCACTTCCCAAGACCGCATCGAGCAGCATCTTGGGCTCTTCATCATCCTTCTTTGGTTGCGATAAAACGGTGATGCGCTTCTCGAGCCCGTGATCGGCAAGGAGGGCTTGGTGCCAACCAACGGGTGGTGTGCGAATTTTGAGAATGCAGTTACCGCAGTCTTCCCATTTCGTAGACGAGACGAGAAGATGGAGTCGGATTTGAATGTTCTCAGCATCCATAGGGCCGCGCTGTCTCATCGCGTTGCCAGTGCTGACAGATGGGGAGCGGGGCGACGCGCCGCCACTCGCTGAAGATGAGCCAGATGTATACAGGCTATTTCTGCCGCTACCGCCACGGCTGTGCCTGTCGATAGTTGAATGCTCAAGATTGAAAGCAGAATTGCTGGATTGGGTGAGGCGCTTCAGGAAGCTAGTTGCGGAGGGTGTCGATGAGTGCGCGGCGCTCTCGCCGTCCTGAGAGCGAGCTGCACCTCCTGGCGAGCTGCGATAGCTATTCTTGCGGCCGAACCAGCTACGACGCCGTCCGGCCCGGTCGTCTCCCTCGCCGCCATGTCTCTCTCCAAAACTTCTAAAGCGCGCTTCGTTCTCCAACTGAATGAATTTTTGATTGCTGAGGCGTGCTTGATGAACAGCCATGTACAGTGCAAAGCACTCCGGGGCACTGTGACATCGGAAGCGGAAATTGCCGCCATTATACGTCTCGTAGAGACGCGAGTGCATTTGAACCGACGATCTGACTTCCAGATCTAAAGCTGTACTTTGTCTGACAAGCACAAGTGGTGTTAGGTCGAGAGCAATCAGCGGCTGCTCGTCCAACTTGATGGATTCGATCCGCCCGCCAGCAGCGCGGAGAGCATAGGCCTCTACCATACCAGCAGAGACAACGATTGCGCAGGATTGTGGGCTAAGGTCCTTCCATGATCCCCGATCGGACCATCGTGAGAGTGATGCCATGTAGCGGGTAGTACTGTCGTGCTGCTCGGTAGTGCTTCGCGCTGGGTAAACTCCGCAAGCCTGCGAGGCCGAATTGGATGGCGAAACACTGCACTCCGACTGGGATAGCAGGCTTTCAATCTTCGGCTGAGCCGATGAGGGTTGATGAGACTCCTTGGGGATGCTTACACCAAGCTCAGTCTCTGGTATGTCCATACTATCGAGATCATCGTCTGACGACTCATCATCCGAATGCTCGGGACTGGGGCTGCTCGATCCGCCCGAGGAAGCATCCGAAGGTAGGTACTCATGTTTGAGCGGCGACGATTTACGCCGCTTAACTCGCTCAGTCGGCTCTGGCGGTGCAAGGAGGTTGATGTCCTTCTGTTGCTGGTCTGGCGTCGACGGGAGAGTGCGGTGGGCTGGGGGCGGAGGAGCGCCATTAACTCGCGAAATTCTCGAGGGTGATGGTTTTTTGATATTGAGAGGTTGGGGTAGTAAGTTTTCTTCTTCTTGGTAGCTGCCATCATCCCAGTTCAGGACATTGTAGGTGGGTGGAGCTGGAGCCTGGTCTAGGCCGCTCTCTGGAGACGAGCGTAGCTTCTTCTCATCGCGGCCGGCATCATCTTTCTGTTCTGGAGCCGTCTGAGGGTTCTTGACTGTGTTGATAAGAGGTGATTGCGCTCTAGCTGTGCGAACAGCAGCATCTGAAACCTCAGGGCCGCGTCGGGTTACTGGTCTAGCGACACCGACCGGCACGTCGCGTGAGTTGTCTGGCTCGTCATCGCCAACGACGCTTGGTTCAGGCTCTCTTGGTGGGACTGGATTCACCGGTAGGAGATCTAGCCAGTCGAGTATTTGGTCCTCGTCATTGGCCGTCAAGAACAGTAGTTCATGCCAGGTGCGGTTATGGTGATTACCTCGAAGCATAATGACCATGTCGAAATGGCCATCGCCAGTCCTGGCAGAGCAAAGACGCATCTGAACTGGTGGAAACAGGAGATATGAGTTCCTGCCCTTTTTACTATCACCAGGTTCTCGAATGAGCAAATCGCCTGGTTGGTTGGGCTGTAAAGGATTGTCACGGAAGACAAGCTCGACTCGGCACTGCAAGCGCTGCCCGTTGGAGTGGGCCAAAGACAGGGAGAACGTATCTTTGGCATTGACCTGCAAGCTGGCGTCGATGACAGGAGGCGTGACGGCCCCCAACGTCCTGAGGTCTCGACACCTGGTGACATCAGTATTTATAGCATCTTCATCCTCGATTCGTGCTGTCTCTTCACGGTGGCGGCATCGAGATTTGTCCTGAAGATTCTCAAAATCGCGCAGGAGTTGGTTTGTATCCTGGCTGCCAATAATGCTATCAATGCATTTGATGAGTTTTGTCATGTGTTTTATGCGAACTAAAGGCCGCTTCAGCAGATAGCCGACGGCCACGCTCTCCCCCTTTTCATTGACGATATCGCCATTTTCGTTTCTCGGGAGCGCATCCAATAGTGAGTCTTCTTCTTCAAGCCGACCAGCGGCCGGGGCAAGGTTCACGACCAAATCTTGAAAGCCAAGTCTCCATGCACTGAGGTAGCTGTTGTACATGGGCACGACGCCATGAGCCCAGTGAGCAAGACGACGAATGTCTTGATGAGGTGCTTTTTTATGTGCGATTTTAAGCTTTTCAAGCGCAACACCCATGCCAACAACAGCTCTGGAGGTTGCATCAGCCTGGCTGCCACCACCAGTAGAGAAGAGGGCCATTGCGTCGCTGTTGTTCACGACATCGCCTAGAAGGACAGGAATCACGCCGTCGACCAAAGTCTTGAGCTCTCGGTTGTAAAGATTCTCATCATCTTCGAATTCTTGCAAGAGATCATTTTCAGAGAAGCCGGCTGGGATGCCGTGCTTTCGGCGGAGGCTGGGACGGGATCGGTTTTTCATGCTTTGGGGAACAGAAGCTTGATCCGGTAGCGACAGAACTGACATCAGATCAGAATGGCTAGTAATGCGCCTTTTCGCCAGGCCATCTTTCTTCTTCAGAGATGCATGGCTAGACTTGGACATGACAGTTGACTCAGTCCCGGTAGATTGAGTGACACGGGATGTAGTATCGGAGCTTGTAAGCGCTGAGCTTACAGCACTAGATCCGTCATCGGACACAATCGTCGACAATTCGTAATTTCCTTTGGTAGGAGGAGGGTTTCTAGGGGCGGCCATTTTATGAGATTTGGTGTGATGACCACTGGCAGTGGAATCTGTGATCTGTGACTGGGTATCTCTGCTAGACAGAGCTGAGCCCTCGGTGTAGTCGTCGCTGTATTCCTGATCGTAGAGTTCATGTCGTTGCGGTTCTTCGGTCCGGTACGCCTTGCCAGGTCCAGCAAATGCTACAGACTCTCCTAATAGAGCATTCTTAAACATCCCGAGAAAGTCTTTCTTATTTCTGAGGGGCGAGGACGTTGCGCGCTTCGCCCGTGTTCTCTTCAGCTCCATGGGGCTCTCTTCTCTGGCGCCAACGTCCTTTGCCTGTTCTTCGGGACCCTTCTTTCCTTCCAAAAGTTCCGTTGCTGTTTCATCAGTGACAGCTGTAGATACATCTGAGGTCTGTTCCGATGAAGCATGTCTATCCGAGTGGCGTCTTTGCGATCCGACGGTATGGGCGCGTCGCCTGCGATGTGTGTGGGCTCTTGTATGATTTTCAGAAGCTTCGCCCGTGCTAGTCAAGTCGTTGGAGCCGGGCGCGTCGGATAAATTGGCATGGGCTTCCTTCCGTAGTGAAGGCATTGACGTTTTTGAATCGGCAGCTTCCTCTGTAATCACGGATTCTTCAACCAAATGTTGCCTCTTGATGGTCGGCGCCAGTACTTCTTTTGGAGTCTCAATGAATGGATCAACAGTCGTGTTGAGCCATTTCTCGATGCTCGGCGGCTTGTTTGGGCCTTGTGGCCGGGGTGGCTCATTCATATCCTTCATCATTTTCTTTCCTTCCTCGACAACCTTTCTGAAGACATGAGGGACTCCCTTGAAACTTGTCTTGCGGTCAACGTTAAGTTTCTTGGGCCGATACCTGCCAGAGAGATCCAGCTCGCTGAAAGCAGAATGACCGAAAGGGATATCGCCGGGGATATCGGCAAGGGTCTTTGAGGTAAGTCTAGAGTCAAGATCGGAGTCGGGCCGCAGCGAGCTGCTGAGATTGGACCCTTCATCGCCAAGGCGTGACGATGTATCCGTTTCTGCCGTTGTCGTGGATAAATATGAGCTAGCAGCCGTCTGTTTTCTAGCTTCTGATCGCCTTGACCTTGTCTTGGTTGGCGTATAACTAGTAGACTCGTTCGTGTCCGCTGATATGCTCTTGCTCCGCCGACGAACAGGCTCCTTGGTGCCTTCCGAGGACGGTGAGGAGATGTCGCTCGGTTCGGCACTCAGTGCTGACCGTGACGAGTCTGCAACACTCTTGCTCCGCCGGCTCGTCGGTGGGCGATATGTTTGTCCCGGGAAAGATATGTCGGACCCAGTAGCAGTGGGACGGACGCGAATGCCATCGTCTCGAACCACTGAGGAATCATTTGAGCCAGTAACATGGATTCCGTCATCGTCGCCATACTGCTTGTATTTGGGTTTTAAGCGCGCCGTCGAGCGGCTAGCGGCGCTGCCAACCTGGGAACCAGATTCGTGTTCGTCTGGCATTTCGATCTTGGCTGCCCAGGCTTTGATCTTGCTGGAAACGGGAGGATTGGGAATCGGGTGCAAAACAAAGGCTTTCG
This sequence comes from Beauveria scarabaeidicola, assembly GCA_037289395.1. NCBI lineage: Eukaryota > Fungi > Ascomycota > Sordariomycetes > Hypocreales > Cordycipitaceae > Beauveria > Beauveria scarabaeidicola. The sequence continues at coordinate 10,008 of JAEIJG010000013.1, read as the reverse complement.
ACTTTGGAGGACTGGGTCCTTTGGAAGTTGAAGGCGACACTTTTCGCGAAGGAGATTTCTTCGATTTTTGGCGCATCCAATTTGAGTCACTCACCACACGCTTCTTAGGCGTGGAAGGTGATCTGACATCATCTGTGCCATCATCTTTTCCAGAGGAACCAGGAATGTCGTTATCTTTTGGAGTATTGGGCACAAATTTGGGCACGGGCGGGTTCGATCTCAATCGCATCTTGATCCTCATACGGTCCTCCTCGGTAACGCTATCGAGATCCTCGCCGTCAAAGGCCACGTCGTCGGGCTCGGTGGCTGCATAGTTTGGGTTGGATGTGGCCATGGTTGCACCGTACTTGCGCTGCCACACCTGCACGCGATCTCGGACACCGCCTGGCTGCTGCAGCTTGCGGACTGAATTCTGCCTCATTTCATGGCGCATGGCAGCGCGCGACTCTGCCTTGACAGCGCCGACGCTCTGACGTCGTTTTCGGTCAGCGGCAACGCGGGCAGCGGTCTGTTTGCCGTGGAAGAAGTCGGACAAGAGGGTAGGCTCCGATTTCTTGGAATCGTGGCGCCTGCCCCCTTGGGCGGCGGCAGGAGCGGAATGGGGCGCATCTCCGGGGCTGCGTTGAATCTTTTCTTGTGGCGTCTCGGGGGATGTTTGATTTCGTGGTTTGCGCGGCGTCGTGGGAGGAGGAGGCCGGTCGGATTCGCTCGGGGACGGTTCAGACGACATTGTTCCCTGAGCGAGGTGGCGGTGTTAGCATAATGGCGGCTTGGTGTAAAGCGATGCGCTCGAATGCAGCAGCGATACTGGGAGCAGAAGACGAGGAAGGGTCAAGAGCGTACTTTGAATAGGAGAAAACCGCATGCTTGTGTATCCCGCGAGCAGAAAGTGACACGCTATGCTACGTAAACATGGCCAGGGACGAAGACCTGAGGTGGCAGAGGAACCTCTTTGTTGCAGCGGCAAGGGCGGCGGACAGGCCCAAAATAGGCTGACAAAGACGGGATCCTGACTTGAATATATGTATGTGAAGGAGGCTCGGGCCGCAATATGGGCAATGTCGGGCGGTGAGTATGGGTCGAAGGTCGATGATTGCAGCTATCTACAAACGGAGGTGTGTGTAACCAGGTGGGTATGTATGCAATGTAAGTGCAAGGTTGGATTCGATTGGGCTCGTACGGAGTACAGAGTGTTGAGTCTGTGTCGACCGGTAATGTACAAAAAAACAGCGAAATCACAGAATCAGCGGTAGTAATAGGTGGTGATGGAGGAGGAGGAGGGCGACAAGCAAGACGCAGCCGGCCGCGTCCGAACCGCAGGTGATGCAACGATGCGACGAAAGCTTGTGAGTTGGTGGTCGCAGCTAACGTAAGGTGAGGTAGCCCAAGGTAACAAGGTACCGACCTAGGTAGGCTTGGATCTAAAGGTCGAGGCGCTGGATGCCGCAGTAACCAACGGGGCCCGCTACTTGGTGGGGGCATGGCAACATGGGTAGGTAGTGTAGGTAGTAGGTACTAGGCAGGTAAACAATGGGAGGGGCCTTGGGTCTGCGTGCAGCTCGACAGGGGACTGACGGGGCTACAGGGATATGACACTATTTTAGTACCAGTAAATAAATATCAAGTGGTTTTGTCGTCCGTCTTATCAGCAATTACCCAAGTCACTTGCTAATATCCCGATTACAGTGGTCTCGGTCACCTATAGGCTATAGTTAGGTATACATCAACTCTCACAATAAATGGTGGTAGTGGCCGACGCACCTAAAACGCCATCCCCACTTGGCTGCAGCACCTAGGGCCCCTCTCCCCAAGTACTCTTTCCACCAGCAATACACCCACGAGGTACTTTTACTCGTCTATCCCAGACTCCACCACCATCGCCTTGTTATGATCCCAGCCAGCCTCTCCCTCTCCTACACTGGCCGACACATCATCATCGCCAGCACAATCATCATCATTCATCCCACGCCCGCTGAGCACAAATCCTACTGCCGGCGCATGCATGTTTTGCATGGCAGAATTTTATGCAGATTGTTTTTGTCCCCTCCTACTCCGTACTCCGTACGCCTCCGTCCCGTCTTTCGTCTCCCGTGCCGTCCCTCTGCCGATTCGTCGCCTTATGCCTTCAAAGTTGTACCTCGGTGTGCGATGCGGCCTCGGATTCAAACTGATTCAAGTAAACACTGTCTGCCAGAACTCTGCTATACTTCACGTCATCATGTCCAGCCTCCCTACAGAAGAGGGGAATCTGGTTACCGTGACCAAGAAATAATACTCACCTCCATCAAGAAGAAAAGATGGATAACTCAATACAGCAGATACTCAGTCTGCAAGTAGTCACCCTCCCTAGCTATCGTCAGGTGGTTGTCCAGCCCTTCTAAAGAAGGTGTGGCTGGGGCATATGACTCTTTTCGTTAGGTGTGCATCCAATCTAGCTGCATGTTGCAGCCACCTCCGAAAAGGCAGCCAACCATCGCCTCAATCCTCTCTTAATAGCCTACTGTCTGGTATCATTGAGGCTCTTGATCGGCAAAGAAATTAGTAATGTCATGGCACTGGGTACGCGCAGAGTTCTTTGGAAGAAGAGTAGACATTTTCTCATTCAACCTGTAAGACTAAGTACTTTTACTTTTAGGTCTAGATCACTCATGATCTTATGTCGATGACGACTGGAACGCACTTAGCAATCTCTCGTCCAGCAGGGAATATTGACAGTGCCGTTGCCCAGCTCACCCTTGGGCTGGGTAATGTTGCTGATCTGGGGCAGAGTAAAGGCAGACACCTGGCTCAGGCTGTCGATGCGACCCAGGAGCTTCTCCAGGATACGGAACGACGCAGAAGGCGTATACTCGGGCCCCTCATGTCCGGCCAGCTGCGAAACCACCAACCAGAGACCGCGCTCATGGTGAGTGGTTCCCATGACACCGAAGCCGGCTGGGAGCTCGTGGCCATAAAAGTTGGAATCGTAGTCATCGTCGTACATCTTCTCAGGGTCGTAGCCGTAGGCGGGAACGTAAAAGGGGTCGCTGGGAGCCTGCTGGAAGCCAAGCTTGCCGCCCCAGGTCATGTTCTGGATACCTAAGAGGATGCCGTTGAGTGACAAGAGGTAGTCGCTCGTGCCCTCCGCGATGATGACATTCTTGGTTTGATCAATCACCTGCGGGAGAGCATGCACACCCGCGGGCTCCGACTGGTCGTCGACGCCGTCCGGGAACACCTGCTTGCACTCTGCCCACTTGACATGCGGCTTGACGTGAATCGCCGACTGCACATCGCGGCGGTTGAACCACGAGTCCTTGCCGGACAGCGGATCGTTGCGCTCTGGGCAGCGGTCCACAATGTTGTAAATGTTGAAGCACGGGTTCTTCTTGAGCGCCTCAATGTAGATGAGATCGAAAATCTCGGCGCAGCCGCGGTCGACGTAGCTCCCATTGGGATGCACCTTGGCATGGGGCAGCGGGCTAGGGATAGGGCCTTTGGGCGGGTACACAAAATACTCGCGGCGGAAGTCGGCGAAGCCGCAGGACTTGTCGAGGTCGCGCAGCTTCGCAAAGGCGGGCTGGTCGACGGGCATCAGGCTATAGTGCTGGTCCAGGTACGGAAAGGCGACTGGCGACGACTGCAGCTCGTCGCCCCACGAGATACCGTCGTAGACGAGCAGGCCGCTCAGGTCGTAGTATTTCTTGTCCTTTTGGTCGAGCATGTGCTTGGCGAGATAAGGGCCGTACATGCCGGCGTACGACTCGCCGGCAATGTAGACTTTCCATCCCTCCAGGCCAAAGGTCTTGGAAAAGTTCTTCCAGAAGCCGATGAACTGCTTGGCAATGTCGTCTTCGTTGTAAATGGTCTCGTTGCCCCTGGTGAAGCCGACGCCGACGGGCTGCTCGAGCCAGACAACGTTGGACAGAAGATGGAAGCTAAAGGGGTTGCGCTTGGGCTTTTCCATGCCCTCGCCCCAGGAAATGGGACCGTTCTCTTCGAGGAATCCGAGCAGCGAGGAGCATCCAGGCTATTTCACTTGGTCAGCACGCCATCCAACAATCGCGAATGTCCTTCCCCGCTTCTTGCTTACACCGCCGTTGAGCCAGATGACAATCTCCTTCTTCTCCACAAACTCCTTGGTCGCGGTGGGGAAGAACCAGAAGAAGAGCTCGCTCGTCTCATTCTTCTTGTCCGTGATTGGGAGGTTGCCCGCATAGGACTCACCAACATCCCAATTGATCAGCGGCAGCTTCTTGCCGTCGACGAAGAATTCTGCCCCGAAAGCCAGTTAGCACCAAAAAAACAATCCCGGTGGTGCCCGCCAAGTCCGTTCTCGCGGCGGAGAGGGGAAGCCCGCAAAACGAGCCGCTCGATCTCTTGGCAGTGCCACTTACTCTCGGTGCCATTGTCGCGGAAGCGCGGCGGCAGGACCTCTCCGGTCTGGTTCTTGGGCTCAGCGGCCACCGCGCGACGGCGCAAGTGGTGCGCCGCCTGGAACTCAGGCATGTGTCGGCGGAGGAACGCGTCGCCCGATTGGCTGCTTCGACCGGCGCTGACGAGGCCGGCCAGGCCGATGAGGCCGCTCAGGATGAATTGGCTCTTCATTTCTCTGTAAAGAACAAACAAGTAAAAGTTTGTACTTCTCAGAGACCGGCTACATCTCAGGGCACTTCTCGGGTGGGAGGCCAGGCTCTACATATACCGCGGCCAACAGGCCCCAGCAAATAGGGGCCGGCCGAACTGGGCAGCGCGCAAACATTCAGTGCCACTAGGCAATGAGGCTCTCGGTCCCATCATGGGCAAGCGTCACTGAGAATCAGGGATAGTTGGAAAGACGTGATGATCGGAAATCCACACTATCCGTATTTATCGTGAGAGTTCACCTCTGATTAGATGAAGACGGGTGGGGGCAATCACTATCGGTTTCTTCCTCCCCGGCTGCTTCGTAAGACGCACAAAAGGTCCTTCGTCATTCTCGGCATGTTTTATATGCTCAGCTTTGGCCCCCTCCGACGCAGCTTTCGCGACTGCCTTGGACAAGGCTTGTGCCCTGTGCAGCTGTGCTACATATGTACATACAAGGTGAATTCTGGCGTCGTGTTTCATCCGGCATAGCACTTCACTCTTTACCCTCAATACCACCTGGCTAGCTAGGCATAGCGTCACGGCTAGCCTCGGGGCACTAGCCGGCTAACAGGCCGGACTTCTCAACCTAGCCAGCAAAGTAACTCGTTCAAAGTTCTATCAGAAATCGCACTAAACTGATTTCCGGTCTAGAGTTACATTGACGGCAGTATTTGCGATCAGCAGGTATCGCCGCTTACTGATACAATGCATGTAACCTTCTCAGCTGCCTATGGCAGAGTACACACGGGGCGACGTTAAGAGTATATAGTCTTTATTATGCATCCAATTTGTTATCAGACAGACACTTTGGGCGAGTGGTTAAGGCGGTGCCCTGCTAATACGCAAGTATTATGAGAGAGGCATTACGTTCGCGTGCGTAGGTTCGATGTCGGAAATTCTTTAGTCGATTCTCTCGAATCATTTAGTTTTTCTCATGATCTTTTGTCTCTCCTCATTTGTTATCTTAAATAGTAATTATAACTTCTGAAGTTGACAGTTTGACTTCTTATCTTTCTCAGTATATGCTTGCCTGAGTACTGTTGAATTCGTTAGTCCGCCGTAGCCAGTGATTATTACCACTTGGAACATCCACCGGCCGGCGCTTCTTCGTTCACCCTGTAAATTGAACGTCACGAAGAACACGCGCGTAGTAACGGCCAGGTAATCACTTTACTACAGGACTAGCTATTCCTTAAAATTAAGCGGGTAATTTATCCAGAAGTTTCTGATACTAGAGTGTAGAGGCTGTCAGGAGCTAACCGATTGTCAAGCAAGAATTAATTCAAAGCTTCATGAAAACCAGATGACACCACACCTAAGCAACCAACACAAAATATACTTCTGAAACGTCAAATCGGGGTTTTTGGTCTCCTTCCTCGTACAATTTCCCATAGGTATGACAAGCAAAAAAAAAGCACAATCTATCTGCAAGCAGAAGATGTGCTATGCGAAAACAAAAAGATAAAGACTCAGTCGAAGAGAGGCCGCAAAAGACTTCGGCCACAAAAGAGTTCGACATCTGCATCAAACCTACGCATGCGAACGTAATGCCTCTCTTATAACACTTGCGTATTAGTAGAGCACCGCCTTAGCCACTCGGCCAAAGTGTCTTTACTGAAGTTCGGGGCCTTATTTATTCTCATGATGGTATTGACATTGGGAATATCATGCGGCCGGAGCACCCGCTTGGTATAAACCACAGATTTGGCGTTCGAGGGATTGATTTCGGGTCATCTGGGACTCGAGCGACACCCGTAGCTTTAAAAAAAAAACGAAGAAAGCACAAAGTTCCATTTTTACTCAGAGAATGATGAAAAATACGTAAATGGTATGACTAAATCTTTTGACACTCTGCGATTTACCAAGACTTGGGCCCAAAAGTCTCGCCATCAGCAAGAGGTCTGACAATAGCAGTATCCTGAACATCCATGGTATTCAGAGCTCCCACAGAACCCCACCAGGGAGCCATCTCCGTGCCCGACAAGCTCAGGGCAAAGAAGATGAGGATGGTGCTCAACGCCAAACCAACATCAAGGCCGGCAGAGGTAATGTAGTTGAACTGCATCCACCAGCCGCGGTACTTGTTACGGATGTACTTGTTGAACAGAAAGCCAACCCAGGCCCAGGAGAGATAGTTGAGTGCTGTGGCGGGAGGAATCATACCACTGCCACCAAAGATAATGGGCCAGTTGACGAAGCGCACAATAGAACGGGGGTTGCGGCGCAGAATAAACCAAGTCACGACCGGACAGATGGCACCAATGAGGAAGAACCAGAGCATGGACGAGTAAAGGGCCCCAATGCCAAACATGCGCTGGGCGCCGATGACACCCCAGATAACAGAGGCGTTGAAGTAGACCTTGGCACCCGGGCAGGTAAAGTGATTCTCCTGCTTTGCTGTGCAAATGCCGTTGATTGCACCGAGCGCCCAGTTCAACACGGAAACCTGGACAACGGAAGACCAAATCACAGCTATAATCTGGCCCATGAAGACGGTTTTCGGTGGGACCTTCATATACATGGCCATCTTCATGTCGCTGACAAAGGCAAGACCCTGATACAAGGCATTGTACCCGTAAGCCTTGAAAAGCATGTTGGCGACGGGACGGCCCTCGAGCATGTAACTGGCCATAAACTCAGTCAAGACATTGAGACCCAGCTGAACATTGGTTGCACCCTGGATGATGCCCGTGGGAAGGATGAAGAGCCAAGCAATAATCATGGCCACAATGTAGCCCCAAGCAGGCATGTGAGTTTCATAGCCAAGAACTGTTCCGAGACCCATGCCAAAGATGGAAAAGAAGAGGATGGCGTACCACCAGAATGGAACTGGATCGTACTTGGCGTACATTCTAGTGTGTACGTCTTCGTCGTCCTTGCCCATGGTAGTGAGGCGTAGCCAGATCTCTTTGCTGTGGTTGAGAAAGGTGTGGACCACCAATGAAGAAATGGCAGCGAAAGAAACGCCGTAAGCCATGGTGAAGGTGGCAGAAAGGAAGAGCGGCGAATAAGCTTGGTACTTTTCCATATCGAGCTCGTAGTTTGGGGTAAGTACACGGCTGACATTGTAAGGCTGGGCAGTATTGTCGTAGCTCTCAGAATCACTGATGGGGAGGTAGAGGTTGTGAAAGACGTTGCTGTAATGGATACCAATGTTGGCAATCATCATGAAAATGACAACACCTACAGTGGTATTGGCAATGGCGTGCCACGGGAAAATGAGCGGTGAGGTAGTGTAACCACTGATCTGGGTCCAGTCAAAGGTAATGGGAATTAGAGATATACCAGTCCAGCCGCCAAAGAGCTGATTAACGACTGGACTCTGGGGCTTGATCCAAGTGACAAAGGCGAAGACGCTGAGGAACGGCGCGATGAAACCAGGGAACCAGTACCATAGAAAAGACCCCAGACAGACATACGAGAACCATCTATATCGGCCAATGGACCAGCCATTAGTCGTGGCGGGATCGGATGGGGAGTGGTCGTGCAGGGCGTAGAAAAGCGATGTATTGATTAGGTTGGTGGGCCAAATCATGGCGGCGGGCTCAACCAGATAGCGACGAAACAAGCCCGCCATACCGAAGCCGCACATGGAGATGGTAAAGGTAAGAAGAAGCTGGAAGCCCCCTGTAATTGCCAACAATTAGACTTTGAGCCTGTCACTTGTTGAATCGATGAAGACTTACATCCAAAATCCTGCTTGTAGAATTGCTTCATGGCCAGAATAATGTCGGTGCTGAAGGCAGAGCCGCCTCCAAAACTGACATTGGCCATGATGACGACGAGTGTGTGCTCCTTCTTGTTCCACGGGCCAGGATTCAAGTTGAATTTCAGGCCAAAGAGGCTGAATTGACGATTCGGCACCGCCCAGGACCAGGCGACACCGACAGGATGGCAGAGCAGCTGGGCGACGTAGGTGGTGATGATGATGGAGGGCGCGCGCATGCTGAAGAGCATGTTCAGGCCGGAGCCGACGGTGGTGAAGAGCATGCCGATGACCCAGGCGCGAATCGTGTTGGCGGGCACATCCTCGTCATAGAGGCGCACGGCGGCGCGGACCTCGGGGTACGGCGAGTCCTCGAGAATGTGCTCGACCTCGGCAATAACCGTCTTCGGATCCGACGAGGCCAGCGCCTCGGCGACCTCGTCGACGAACTCATCGGGCAGGTTGGGGTCGTTGAGATGGTGCCGCTGCACGTTGCGCAGCTGCTCCTGCGCCTCGAGCTGAGAGATATCGCCGACGGCATGGCTCGCGGCGCTGCCGTCGCTGGAGTTTTTTTCACCCATGATTTTTGGTTTGGCGTCGCGTTAGGAGTGCAAAAGGGGAGCTGCTTGGTTTGGGGACAGGTTCTCGCTAATGGGCCCTTTTGCTGCTGCACGTGTGCACCCGCAATGGAGCTCTCGTCACGATTGAGAGAGAAGCAATGGAGGACGTGAGGAGGATCAGACGTAGATCTCTGAAATGCAGTTGATATATATACACGCCAAGCGTAGGAATTTGCACTAGACGACTACCTACCTCGTCACTGGGACAAAAGGACCCTTGCCATACTGTATTTATGGGACACCGGACAGGTGCCTTCCTGGAGCCGGCACGTTATCTCTGTGCTGATGCTATTACCACAAAAGAACCTCTTAAAAAACCAGGCTGGATCAAACTCTGGCCACCCTTGTAGCAAGGAGCACAACCGAGCAGAGCTCCCCAGAAGCCCCGAATCCTCATCAACAACACCCAATTAGAGAGTCTTGCGCGCCCTTGTCGTGTTGCTATGAGCCCGCTAGAACCAGAAAACCCCTACATGGGGGACGATAACGGGTTGCAGCGAGGTTGGATCCTGGTCGTCCGTCTGTCAGCAACCAGCCCAGCAGGCGCCCGACGGGTGCCAAATCTCCATCGACGGCAATAGCGTAGAAGCGAAAAGTGGTGCCCAACCCCCAAAGACCCCAAATAGAGGGCTAGCTGAAGGCTCGGGATTGGTGGCCATTGCTATTTGTGGCTTTCTTCCCCGGCCTTGGGGCGTAATAAAAGCTGTTATAAGAGGGCGGTTCGTCGGCGCCGTCTCGGTGACGAGGGCCCGGAAAAGGCGGCACAAGCGCTGTGTGGACAGAGGGACTTTTGCTCGCGAAAAAAAGGGCCATCATTGGAAGTACTCAGCGGCCACTCATATAGCAAGGTCTGGTAATAGAATGCGACCGAACTTGAGCTTGCGCCGACCCGCAAGTAACGGAGTGCGCCGCTTGGGGGGTAATTCACGGGCGCGGCGCTGATAGCGTTAGCTGATACGCACTGAATCATTTATTAGGGCCCTGCAGCTTAGGTATCATGCTTATGTACATGCAGCGAGTAGGCTTCAATCGAGTGATTATTGGGGAAGGTGCTGAAATGCGTCTGGCTCGGGG